>JAWPHD010010129.1:0-96805 GCA_037043455.1 Cyrtodaria siliqua | reverse complement strand
TTATAAATTACTATGTTATATTCTATTCTAACGTATTTGAAACGAAGTTGTAAATAAGTCTGCTGACTAGGGAGATTTGATTTGTATAAACACATCTGTATCTGTATGGTACACGTTTCTGTCACAATTGACAATTACAACGCGGGTTGGTTGCGCATTGATTAATATCAAATATACTTAACAATGAATTAAAGTGAGAAGAAAAAATGAGTAAAAATGGATAGGAAAGGTAGAAGGAAGATATTCTTAGTCATCGAAATGCATACATATTGATGTCAGTGCATCTTACATGTATATGTAGCGTCTCGATACACTTTTATTAACGGCAATTTGACACATCTAATTTGACAGATAACATTTACTGATAGCTGGGTTGTGATAACTTTCTTATGTATTGTTCGATTTTAATGATTTAAACAGCATTGTTTTTGTAAAAAACATAATCTTCCCACTGGTGTGTATATCTTTGGGAAATATCATTTGTTGTCTTGGCTACATCAAGTCGACTAACACGACTAAGCCACGCCGCCTCATGCATGTATACTTGATCGAAATGTCCATGGTCCCCAATATAGGGTTTTGGATGTAATGATAGAAAGAGAGCATACTGTGGGAGGAAATAAAGAGACAAAAAATTATAAATATTCCAAACTGTGTATAAATGTAATCATTATACGAACTAAAACTACTTTTGATCAGGTTATTTTGCTATACATTGATACTTATACACACAATATTGTAAATAAAATGAAAATGTGATAAAAAGAGGCGTGGCTGAAAAGTAAATTTAGATAAGTTTACCTCACCATTAAAATTTGTGGCAGGTCAACATTTTTCAGGAAAAGTCACGTGACGTCCTGATTGATTATGCTAAGCCGATCATTCGTACTTTTGAAAATTAAAATATTCTGCAGGCAGTTTCTTTTATTAATATTATTTAATATCAATTAAAATGCATCGGTTAAGCCAAATATTTCAATTTATATTTCAATGGATACGAACTAGGTAAAAGATGCTTTAGTTATTTCACATATCCGTGATAATCGCACAGGTTGTTTTTCCCTTTTCCTAACAGGGTCGATATACATTTGTATATCTATATATCGACCCTGCTACTAAGGAGAGTATCCAAATGTAATTAGTATATGATTTTAATGAGATTGGAAGTTAAAATTAACACCGCGATTGATTAATTAGTTCTATTGGCCGAAGTCCAGCTGCCGAGTTGTCCGTTCTACTTCTCCTACTGCTAAGGACTATGATTTATAAGCACAGTCAATAAGTAGACTTTAATATTATAAAATATATTCTTCTTTTTCTTCTTCTTCCAGGTAAAGAGCTGGGATCTTCATAGATCGTAATTAGCTCTGCGTGACTAGGCATGCTGATGTCGCACAGCTAGTCCAAAAACTATGTACAGTTAAAATTGGTAAAATTATTTACACTGCTGTCTTTGTCGTCATGAAGGAGCAGATCACACCAAGAGGAGTGATCTGAATTCTTCCAGTGAGGGCGAGGAGACCACTGTAGACGGGAGTGTATTCCAATCTCTCACCGTTCTTGGGAAGAATGAATTGTAGTAGGCCTTGTCTGTTATTCTCTCCTGGAAGAATCGGTGCTGTCCTCTTGTACGGGTGTCACTGGCGTGCAAGTACTTCTCCAAGGGGATGTCAACTGTACCGTGCTGTATTCTGTATAGCATGGACAGTCGGTTATGTCTTCGTCTGATCTCTAGCGATTCCCAGTTGAGGTCATTCAGCATCTTAGTGACACATCCTGGGGATTTGCTGGAGTAGTCATTGAAGACATAGCTTCTTTCAAACATTTGTATGCTCGCCTCAAGGTTTTACCTTAGTTCATATTAGGTCTGTAGTATGATGATCTTGATGTCCCATAAATCGGTTATTGAAATGGGTACATAGATTAATTCAGAACATCAATGGCATTATAGATGAAAATGGAAGGATATCACAAAACGAAATTACAATAAACTAAGTGTAAAAAATATAACTTGATTGCTGAACTGTCAAGCATATTAAAGGTTTTACCTAAAAGATGGAAATACATAGTTGAAAGTAAGTATGCAATATCTTACTATACAAATGAAAACAGTCCTTAACGTTTAAACCATATATTCACACACACAAAATGGTAAAAGGTGTTTATAGTACATATTGAAGAAATATCTATCTATAAGATTGTATTGATTACAATGCCTTACATGCACAAGGCACAATCGAATAAACGTACTTCAAGCAATCAAAGTTATTTTTTACACTTAGTTTATTGTAATTTCGTTTTGTGATATCCTTCCATTTTCATCTATTGATAAAAATTAAATCTGAATTAATCCAGTTAGTGCAAGCTAAGGTTTTACCTCTTAATTCTATATTTTTATTTCCCCAGATAACTTGATATCTGATCTCTGCATAATTATTACATTTTGGATTATTACCACCCCTATTTTAATCCACAGACATATTAATAAACAGATAGGAAACTATAGGAAACTTCCTATCTTAAGTGAAGTAACCAAAATATCACGTGGCACCTTAAATTTTCCTTCTATCTCATCTCTCAATTATTAACTGATTTTGGTGGGAATACATTCAAAAGCTTTATAGTGAATATCAAAATGGGATTATAATAATATATTTTTATTTTGAAAATAAGAAATTGTATAAAAAGATGTTTAAAGTTAAAAATGTCATCATTTTTTGCTTGTCACTTAAAAATCAAGATTTTGATATAGTCAGTTTCCTTCAAACTCCTTTTTGCTCTAAATGTAAGAGAATAAAAAATACTACCATTGAAAGAAAATTAAATTTGTGATTGGATTTGGCATGAATGAAATTGGTATCTATAAAACTCTTCATGATATGTGTTTAAAATTGGAAATAATTTGTGAAATTTTCGCACTGTGCCACGTGAAATTTAGATAAATTTAGATACATTTCGTAGTCTCTAATCTGTTTGTTGTTAGGTCGGTGTTAATCCAACATTTTAAATTTGTCGTTATTTGGCGGGTTAGCTTCTTTAAATCCTATGAGGACGGAAACGACATACTCATTAGGATACTCATTATGGATTAATTATGACGAGCGTGTGGAAAGTACGGTACATATAGGCTCTTCAAAAAGGAGACTCTCACAAACAAAATGGGAAGAAAAACATCTGGTAATTTCCTGGTTTCTTTCAAGATTTGTTTTCTGTTCTCACCTGGGTCTGGGCTACATATAGTGGCGGTGTAGTCCTTACTTGGGCCTGGGCTCCATACAGTGGAGGTGTAGCCCTAACTGGGCCCTTGGCTCCGAACAGTGGAAGTGTAGCCCTAACTGGGTATAGCATGAATCAATGATTTTTTGTTTTTCGAGATAATATCACCAAATTCAGTACATAAATACATCCATTTATTACAATATTAGAACAGCTGAGTTTGTAAAATTTGGATTATAACTTTTTTTTTTAAGATGTTTTTTCTATGTGTATATTTTCAATCACAAATACTCACCTTTATTTCCTTGTCAAAAACTTGTCCAAGCATGAAAAAAGCAGTTTTTCAGTTAATAATGTTATTAAATGAATATCCTTTGTCATAGCAACATATTTATACAACATATACATATTTTGCACTTAAAATGACTTCATTTATTAGCTTTAGCACACATAGTTGTATACATATAAACCGGTAGTCATGTATTATAAACAAAATATCACTATCAGCAGGTATTTCGAATATTGCAACATATTCAAGAATCAAAGTTGTGTCAACAGGTTGTCAGTGTGTGACGACAGGTGTCTGCAATGTGGAAATTGATGAAACCAGTAACTTGAATGTTAACAACTTAACACTCAAGATCAGTACCATACAGTTGATACATACAAACAGTATATAATGCTTAAAAATAAATGATTCATCATCAGAATACTTCATATAAGGCATATGCAACAGAATATATACTCATTTACACTCACAGTTCAAACAATCAATCAAATTCAGTTAAAATACAGTTTGTTTGCAATCTAAACGGTGGGCGCCGCCATTTTTATATATATATTTTTTTACTTCCGGTTCAGACCCCCGTACAGTTGTCATCATAATTTTACAGAAAACGGGTACTTATCATCGCAAATTATGTCTGAATTTTTTAAATGTATATTAAACTTCAAAATGATATCAAACTTACTTGGGTACCTCTTCTCAAACAGAACAAAAAATAAAATTCAATTTTTATATGGCAGTTTTCTTCTACTTTCACACCTGTTTCTGCGTCAATTTGACGTGGTGCTCCGACATCTAGGGTCCGTGAATGCTGATTGGATGTCATTTTTAAATATCCAGTCAAAATAATGGGAATAATAGCCGTAATGGGAAACCCCATTTTCGCGCACTTTTAGGAACAGGAAATCGACATGGCTATTTAAAGACGACATAGATTATGTCCCTTGTTGGTTCTCGCTACTGGGTAGTGGGCTCCATAAAGTGGAGGTGCAGCCCTAATTGTGGTCTGGGCTCCATACAGACTTCGGGGCTCCTTATGATGGAGGTGAAGCCCTAAGTGGAACATGGGCTCCATTCAGTGAATGTAGTTTAAACTTATTTATTTTACATCGATTGTAACGAAAGCTCTATGAACTTATTTGAATCACTCTCGATGTCTTCCTGGGTAGAACCAGTACTAAGCAATGCAGATAAAGTGTCTTGCTCAGGGACACAACGCATATGGCAATGGTGGGAATCGAACCCACTACTTTTGGATCATGGGTCCAATGCTCTACCACTAGACCACGGCGCTCCACAAACTGGGGCCTGGTATCCATATGTCAGAGGTTTTAGTGCATACAATTTTATACACGTCTATAAGAATGACAAGATGATTTTTGATATACACCGTCCTCCGACGTGCATACACGACATGTATGTATTGTTTACCTTTCAAATTGCTGTGCGAGGTGTCATGATAAAGACCTTGAATGAGCATGATAAAAAATGATATAATGAGTATGAAGGGTGAGAGGGTGTCTCTAGCGGGATTTGCAGTGGTTGTATTCTAACCCGGCAACCACACGGGGCAATAATATTTATAAAAAAAAAAAATTGCGGCAGGGTGTCGAATATTATTTTTAATGACCAATGACCCCACCCACCCACACCATTTCCATATAGCGGAGGTGTAGCCCTAGCTGGGGCATGGGCTCCGTACAACAGAGTTGTATCTCAAACTGGTGCCTCGGTTCCATACGGTGGAGGTTTATCTGTAACTGGGACCAGGGCTCCGTACAGTGGAGGTGTAACCCTAACTGGGGTATGGGCTTCATACAGACTAAGTGGAGCATCCAGGTTTTTTTTCGAGAAAATTTGGGAATAAGAAGCGCGGATTGTCAAAACTGGCAAAAAAAGGGTGTGATTTTAGCTATTTAGGGGAATGTTTTTTAAGAAAAAACTTCCATTAAAATGTATGCTTTAGGTATAATATCAGTCAGGTATTGAATTTAGCAATGAGCTTAACATACAAACAAACAACGGAAAGTCAAAGGTTATGTTTGTATTTGTGTTTATTTTTTGTGTTTTGCCAGCTTGTTTGACAGTCCAACGTTTGTTAGTGCTTTAATATATATATATCTTAATAGTTAACATGATCTGTAGATTGAACTGTTTAACCATGAAGTAAATCATATTTTGTGGCTTAGACAGTATTTCTGGATCTTGAAGTATGCTAAACAGTCCCATGTACATTTTTTGAAGTCCATTTCCCATTTCATTCCCCTTCTTGGAATGCTTCCGTGTACTTCTATCATCCTGTCATTTACTGTAAAATAAACTGTTGGACAATCCTTTGGAAGGTCATTAATATAGAGAATTGAATCAAAAAAGAGGTATAGCGGCCCTTAGGTGTCGTTATGTGACTGACAAACATTTTGTGGGTGGCAACTACAGAACCATACCTGTACCTGCATTTTACTTCCCAATGAGTTCTGTTTCTTTATATTGTAGCTGACATGGTGATGATCAGATAAGATACTATGGCTGATGACAGAGAGATACTGCGTGAGGTCTGGGATGGTAAGATTCCCGTAGCCTTCACACTCTCACCAGATGAGGTTGAGGCCGACAGGCCGGAGACTGTCTATGTGAGTCCTGTATACAGCTTTTGCTTTTCTAAATTAACTCAGAATTATACTAAATACCCTTTGGATGTACTTGTGATACAGTTTTGGGCTTGAGGTCGACAGTTGATTAGACTAGTAACACCTGAGTTATCGCCTTTGATTTATTGAAAAATAGATGTGACATCATGGAGTTATCCGTCTACCGTCTGTTAACTTTACGCTGACAAGTGATTATGGTTAATAACTTTCAAAGTATTAGGCCTACAGAAATGACACTTAAGGACACATCTTGAGCACAAACCACTGAAAAAGTCCCATATCATTCTTTTTGGATTATATCACATTCAAAATTTTAAACATACCATAGCCATTTCTTGATGACATTGTTTCCTAGTTATCAGTGCTAAGGCTTTGAAACTTAAAAGGAATACCATTATTTACTAACACACAAAACCTGTCCCATAACCCTTAAAATGAAGTTCAGTTGAGTTATGTCCCTTAGAAAAGGAGTTAAAGGGGATGTAGCGATACAGCCAGATCATCTTTTTTATTGAGAGTGCTGAAAATCTTGAATAATGGTGAAAGTATTATCAAAATCGGGTGATAAACAAAGAAGATATGATCATTTGAAGGTTCCGTTGAAATGGATTCATATATGGAAGCTGCCATTTTGAGAGCTATGACATCACAGTTCTAAATGACCATATATGGGAATATTTATAGATATGAAAATCTACTGATTCATAGGGGAAAAAATGGCAGCAACTATATGAAAAAAATATATATTTAATGGCAATAATGCTTTATATGACCACTAAATGATTTTGCATTCATTTGCAGTAATTTTCTTTAATTTAAATGATATTTATCAGTATTTCATATAGGGTTATTTGGAACTATGACCACATTGTTCTAAAATGGCAGCTCCCACATCCATTTTAGAACAATCTTCAAACGGTCATATCTGTTTTGTTTATCATCCGATTTTGATAATTCTTTCACCTTTTCCCAATTTTTTCAGAACTCTCAATAACAGAGCTTGTTTGGCTGTGTCGCTACATTCCCTTTAACTCGGAACTTAACCTCACTGACAAAGTTAGGTATGCTAAAGCACTGCAACTTAAAACTGCTGTTCCAAATTAACAAAACATACAGGCCCATAACTGTAGTACAACTTTTCTTCACTTATTTAGTTTTGTTAAAAGCTTTAAATTTTCTCCAGAGTTCTTTCCCTTCATTTAAATACCTTGAGAAAGGTATGTTATATGATGGAAATATATGCTCCACTAGGCCGTGTTCTTGTTTATTTGACCTTGACCAATCTTTGGCAGGATATTATTACTTTGTTTTTCACTTAATTTCCGTCACATTTGTCAGAAGATGTTTATCAATGAGATAATAGAGTATGGTCTCATCGAATTGGTTGATTTAAACATCGAGGTGTTTGAATCAGTCAGCTTGATGAGACATTGAGGTGTTTAAATCAACCACCGACGAGATGAGATCGTACTCTCTTTGTTTTGTAGCATGTCCATTTCATCTGTCTGCCATATTCAAACTTACAGTAACTAGAATACACCAGTCAGAATCTAGTCATTGTGACTGGCGTTATTTTCAAATAAATGATTTACAACTGTGCAAATGTACAAAGGAAATGTCAGCCACCATGCTACAAATGCCATTAAAAACCTTATAGACACCAAACCACATTAAACCAGTAGAGCGATACAGGATTTCTTGGGCCTCTTGTTTTAATGTTTTTTAATGTGGCAGCCCTGAACATTGTAAAGCTTTCATTCCAGCAGATAACTAGGCAAATTTGCGCCAAGCTCTGTAAAAATCCTTGAGAATGAAACTAAGAAAACAATCTTAATAATTAAATAAAAAGTATATGCTCATTAGTACCTCATCAGGTTCATGAGACAGCCATTGTGTATAAATTTTATAATAGTCATATTTTACATGTTGTAGTTGATGGTCCCTCGACAGAGCTATTTTCCTTTAGTTACGGATAAAATAGCCAAACATTTGTCACAGTTTGTGGAGAAAGATAAAACAGAAGAAATGTGGCTGGATTTTGAGGGACAGCCTATCAAATGGTAAATATCAATCTTTATTTTCTTTAAATAATTGTACAAGGGCTGTTCAGAAAGTTGGTAGACAAGTTCTTTCATGCTTACAATAAGTAGTAGTGAGTTTAAGATGTACGTATGTCATGGTATAGCGGTTTAAGTTGCAGTATGGCGTGAAAATTGTGTTGGAATATATTTATGCATTAAATAATTAGACCACTTTATAAACTTTGTAATCATCTCGTCTTAGGAGGCTAATCTCAAAACTAGCATCATTTACTGGACATTAATTATGTCTACTAGCATCATTTACTGGACATTAATTATGTCTACTAGCATCATTTACTGGACATTAATTATGTCTCAAAACTAGCATCATTTACTGGACATTAATTCAAGCACTAAATAATATTTAAATTCCATTTTGCCATTTTACAATGTGTAGGCTAGATTTTTCATCGGTAATATAATTATGACTTTTGTTTTTTAGAGTTAAGCCATAATATAAGTTTGACATTGCTTTTTCAGCCTTTAACCATAATATAAGTTTGACATTGAATGCTAGGCATTATCCGTAATGCAAGTTTGACGTCGATTTTTCAGCCTTTAGTCATAATGTTAGTTTGACATTGAATTTTCATACTGAATATAAGTTTGACATTGAATTTTCAACCATAATATAAGCTTGAAATCAATTTTTCAGCCTTTAACCATAATATAAATTTGGCTTTTTAACTAGGTTTTCCTTTGGAAAAGCCGGATGATTAGTTTGGCCTATGTCATTTGGTGGGTGAGCGGTGTCAGACTCATGGTTTTTGCTCAATAACTTTTGTTAGGAATGAGGTATTGCGATGAAACTTGCTGGGTAGGTAGCTTATGTGAAATGAAGCTTGGGGTCACTGGAGTCAAGGTTGTTGTGACTCAAAATAGAATGTTTCCGCTTTTGTTAGGAGTGAGATTAGGTAGCTTATCTGGAAAGAAAGCTTGGGATTGCATTTGAGGTCACTTGGGTCATGGTCAAGGGCGATGTGACTAAAATAGAAAAATAGTTTACGCTCAATAACGTTTGGGACACTGGGTCAAGGTCGTGTCACTGCTACTAAAAATAGTAAAAACGGTTTCCAGGCAATAACTTCAGTTAGGATTGGGTTATTGAAGTGAAACCTGATGTTAATGTTGGTTAGGCCTAAAAAAAAAATATGTGTGTTTCTGGTTTCACCCTGTCAAAAAGTTAGGGTAGGTAGGTAGGAAAAAGTTTTTTTTTTAGATATTTTTTTTATATATATTGTTCGCATATATTATGCCATTTTTGTACTAAGCCAACTTCTTGATAACCTTTGCAAACAGTTTGGATCCAGATTAGATGCTTAACAACTCTGGCTAATAAAATTATCATTTGAATAAAAATATTTGTTGTTTGATTGTAATATTTCCTTTTTTTCCCTTTTTTTTTTTTTAATTATTTATTTATTTCTTTTTTCTTTTTTTGCTAAAAATATTTAGGGTCGGCGGTGAAAAAGAAGGGTCGGTCGGGAAAGCGGAAACACACATATTCTTTTGTTAGGCCTTATATGGAAATAAATATTGGAACAAAACTTTGTAGTAAGCTTACGGAAAACTTGGTTTTCGTGGAATTGACCATGTTTCTTATTTTCAGGCACTATCCAGTTGGTGTGCTGTATGACTTGTATGCAAATATTGGAAAGCTACCTTGGAACCTCACTGTTCATTTCCAGGTAAAATAAGACTAAATTAATAAGTTGTTAAGAAAATTAGAAACATTTTTTGTATGCATCTCTTGTATATATATATCTATTATTTCTATACATACAATATCTTTTATAAATCATTAAAGAACTACAACAGTACATCTTTCTCCGTGAAAGTTAAGTAAAACATTACAATGTACTATAGAGACCTGTATCTTACAATAAGTGCTGTTACGCTATCTTGGGGACAAGATTTCCGATTTCGTCATTTTAAGGCAAGTTTTAGTTGGTTTGTTTTAAAAAGTTTTGCATATGCGACTACCTAATCGAGAGACTTTCCAGATTTTGATCATTTTTCGTTATGGGATAGAGGAGCTGGTTACAACCGGAAACCTTACATAAACTGACCAATTTTAGAGTTGTCACTTGCTTTACATGTGGTGATTTTAATTGAATTTCGAGAATAAGATGCAGTATGTTTATTGTCTTTCATTCAGGTCTCACCAGTCCACTGGGTTTTCATGGTGTGTCTTTGGACTCTCTCATCCATCAGATGGGGATGTAGACTGGTGGCCCCATGTATCAGTGTCTATCGTCTGAGCATGTTAAAGAACCATAGACATACATTTTTATGATAGTAAGAGTAGGGCATGGTTCCCGAATACCTATGCATTCTTTCCCTCTCACAGGCAGTTCTAAATCGTCTAAGATTACATGTTGATGAGTCGTTAAACAATTATTCGTTTATATTTGTGTCTATAGAGTTTGGATTCTCAAAATATTTAAGTCATATAATAAACCTCGTCGTCAGTATGTTTAGGAACGGTGTACATCTGTTGTAAAATGTGTCTGTTGATGGCAGGGTAGAGACTTTTAAATAGCAAGTTTGTATATATAAACAATAAACTATTAAATGCATAATAGTTACTTGCTGTTTGTTTAAGAACTTCCCTGAGGAGGATATCCTGCACTGCCCAAACAAGGAAGCCATAGAGTCCCACTTCATGTCTGTTCTCAAGGAAGCAGACGCCCTCAAACACAGAAGTCATGTGATCAATGGCATGCAGAAGAAGGATCATAAACAGATGTGGATGGGTGTGACAAATGGTCAGCTCACTAGAATAATCTTTTTGGCATATTAACCTCAAAACACATTGTGTGACGAAGAAGTTAATACAGCACTAAACAGTATTTTTTTATACGCCAGTTTGAAAAACAAGATGTTTTATGGTTTGGAGTTGTCAGTCCGTCCGTTAATAATTTGAATTTCACCTGATAACTCACGAGTTGTTGCACTCAGGATCATGAAACTTAATATGTAGACTGCCAATGGGACAATGATGATCTCTTTTGTTTTTTGAGGTCACTAGATCAAGGTCCCGATGACCCGACTTAAAACGGTTTTGGGGCTGTAACTCAAGTAACTTTCAACCTAAGATCATGAACTTCATAGATATACTGCTCATGGGACAAAGAGGAGCCCTTTTGATTTTGAGGTCACTAGGGCAAAGTTGCGGTGAACTGACATAGAAGATCAGATTTTGCTCTTTAACTTGAGTGCCTTTCAATGTAGGATCATGAAACTTCATAGACTGCCCTGCCCTCTGGACAAGGACCTATTGTTTTTGAGGTCGCTAGGTCAAAGGTCAAGGCCGCAGTGACCCGCTATAGAAAATATATTTTTTCTTGTGTTCCATGAATTAAAATGATGTTTTCTTTGTCAACAATTGAACCAACACACTTAGGTGATGTTCATCCTGTATCTTATTAATTAACTATACTTTTGACAGTAGGTCAACAGTTAAGGTCATATTGAAAAACACGTATCATTTGTTTTGAGGGGAAGTTGAAAACTTGTGCATATATTTTGAAAACTATAATTGTGTTAAAACTCAAGATAAACTTAACATTGTTATGTTTTCAGACAAATTTGACCAGTTTTGGCCAGTAAACAAACGGCTGATGGAAAACTCAGGAGATGACGTTTTCAAAAACATACCATTCAGATTATACCAGGTAAGTTATATAAAATTTATATCTATTATAAAACAAGCTACACAGCTTACAGCTGGTTCCCTATGTAACCATGTATTCTTTGCCTCTCTAGGGCAGCTCTAAGCTTTAGCTGGTTACCATTCAGGATACACCAGGTAAGCTGGTTACCATTCAGGTTATACCAGGTAAATTGGTTACCATTTAGGTTATATCAGGTCAGCTGGTTACCATTAAGGTTATACCCGGTAAGCTGGTTACCATTCAGGTTATACCAGGTAAGCTGGTTACCATTTAGGTTATACCAGGTAAGCTGGTTACCATTCAGGTTATACCTGGAAAGCTGGTTACCATTCAGGTTATACCGGGTAAGCTGTTTACCATTCAGGTTATACGAGGTAAGTTGGTTACCATTCAGGTTATACGAGGTAAGTTGAATACCATTCAGGTTATATCAGGTAAGCTGGTTACCATTCAGGTTATATGAGGTAAGCTGGTTACCATTCAAGTTATACGGCCCGGACCGGGTAAGCTGGTTACCATTCAGGTTACACAAGGTAAGCTGAATATCATTCAGATTATATCAGGTAAGCTGGTTACCATTCAGGTTATACCAGGTAAGCTGGTCCCATTCTGGTTCTACCAGGTAAGCTGGTTACCGTTCAGTTTATACCAGAAAAGCTGGTTACCATACAGCTTACCTGGTTTCAGCTTACACCAGGTAAGCTGAATACCATTCAGGTTATACCAAGCTGGTTAAATTACGATTACGGTTTTACCAGGTATGCGGGTAGCCATTCAGGTTATACCAGGTAAGCTGATTACCTGAAACAAATCTCATTTAACTCATGGGTGAAGTGCCTGTGGTGAGAGGATGACCTCTTGATTTTGAGTACAGTAGGTCAAAGGTGGACTACCTGTGCCACAATTTAAATGTTAGCTTATATCTGTTAAACTACTTGGCAATATGCAGTGAAACTATACGCAGGTGTTCAGCATTATTTGAAGACATGTCTCACGCAATTTTCTTCGGTAATGAATTTTAAAAAAAAAAGCAATACAAAGGGTCTTTCATCCATCGTTGCTGTCAGCAATACATAGGGATCACTTTATCTGTCATCTTGTGTCCGTTGTTGTCATCACAAAAGCTGAACATATTGTATAAGTAAGTCATGTGTCATACATGTACATTCTAGAACAAGGTCCCTGAAGGAGACACACATGTCCAGGGAACACCTATCCCATGTATCTAGCTAAGATGTCCCATTGGATCTTAGTCAAAGTTGTTGTGTGCAAGTATGTACGTCTGTAACTATAACTTGCATATAGACAAACATTTGTTATGAAAGGATTTACTGATATAGTAATAATACTTTGGATTTACAACCCTGTACTTTTTGTAAAATTATTTCCTTTACTTACAAGCTACCTAACTTAGTGATGTAAGATTGTATCTCTGTAACTATAAGTAGCAATGGTGTAATACTTGACTCACATGGATGCCATTAAAAGATGATGTCTAAGGTCCATTATCCAGAATTGCATAGACTTTTGCTATAAAATCTTTATTATTAATAGTGAACAATAAAATTTACACACAAATATTAAGCAATGTATCCTTTATAGGATAGTTGATATCAGTTTATAATTAAATATATATAAAGGCATCGTATAAGTCGTCATAGTAACCCATTAACGCAAGAGCGGGCAGTCCAAATTAAGCTCTTTTTTTCAGATATAAACTAAAATTTCAAATGCTAATTACTTCATATTAAACACGCAAACATCTGTGACATTTCTTATGCTACGACAAGTTTTTATAAATAAATACTTAATAATAACAATTTTATAGCAAAAGTCTACTTAATTTTTGATCACCCCCAAGAATCAATCTCATTAAAATCTTATCCTAATTACGCTTTGATACTCTCCACTATAGATCTGACAACACTGCCTTGGAGGGTCAGATTGACCTTTCTAATCAATATTCATGAGAAGATCAACTAAATTCAACCAATGAAATCGCGCATTTCATATGCACTTCAGATGATGTTCGAGTGAACTGAACAAACGAAAATCCACATAAAACACATAGATCTATATCTGAAAAAAGATTTTGTGTGTTATTGCTGTGGATTGCACGATAAATTTAAAGACATACACTAAATGGCATATTTTACATCAAGAATATGAAGAAAATCATGTTTTTTGAAAACAGTCGGAACAGTATCAGAAAAATGTATATTCTACCGTGATTATTGTGACAATAGCTTTCCTAAATAGTGTGTCTTAGTACGTCTGGCCCACTTTGCTCAGTTGCTAGCATACTTATCTCCCTTGAAGGAAAACATCATAATGCACAAGTTTCTTATTTGTGTTTATGTCCTATGCTTGCATAGACTGGCATAAAAATACAAATAACTATTTAAAACATGCCTTGCTGACATGCGGAGACAGCCTTTTCCAGTTGGGCATTGTCATAGTTTACAGTCTCAGTGTTTTTTTATGCCTAATTTGTGGCCCCTTCACAATGCCAAAAAGTATATTTTTTTCACAAATTATATCCAAAAAATTCACAATCTGAAAAAACACACAAAAAAAACAACAAAAAAACAAAACAAAAAAAACAGGCAGTAAGGATACTAGTCTTAATATAAGCTGGTGTCAAAACTAGTCTGTATTTACCAAAAACAAAACTTAAAACCAAGGGATATTAAACTGTGAAAATAAAAGTGAAAAAAGTTTCTTTTTCTTTTGTTATAATATTTCACAATTTTCACAATTTCTAGAAAAATGCCGCTATTTTTCACAATGGCACAGGCACAGGCTGCATTCACAAAACACATAAAAAAAACACAGAGTCTTTCCCCTCTTAATGTGGACATACTTTTTGGGCATTCTGAAAGGAAATGATGATGATGACGGCGATGGTGATTATGATTATGGTGGTTATAAAGATGGCATTAAATGACGACATACTTTATTTTGTTAATGACGGCCTAAGAGTAACGTAGACATAAAAGTGGTGAAAAGGTTGTTTAAATTGAGAAAATTTAGTATGGTAGGAGCAGCTGTGCCCAGCAAGAGTTACATTTTTCTGCGTTTCATTTAACTGCTAAATTAAGGAACGATTACTTAACGCAAAAAGCAGGCACCTAAAATGACTCATATAGTTTTACTCTCTTTTTTTTAAAATGCTATGTTTTGATATCAGATATTCGAATACTTAATATCGTCAATTCAGTTTGTGATATATGATATATTTGATATCACATATTGGAATACATATTATCACTCATTGATATAGGTTGCAACAGTCTAACAGACTGATTTTAATGAGATTGCCCAAAGAATAGTGAAGCCTGCTATCCTGACAGCCCTTGTTAAATGTGAAGTGTATTACAGGTTGATGGTCCATATATTCAGAAGTTAATAAAGCCACTGTCGGAGGAAGGCCATGAACACACACTGGCACATCTGCTCAAGGTAGCTCTACCTGATAAAGGTAGGAATTATAGGCATTTGTGCCAGTTACATTAGTTATATGTTTGTTTTGCTTAAGAATTGATTTGGAACCATTATCAAAATGACTGACATGGCATATGGTTGATCATAAGCAAAATTCATTTTTATTCGGCATCGAACATAGTCGCCAGTGGTCATCTTTGTTTACATAGAGTTATATAGGAAAAACTTATGGCGACTACTCCTCTAAAACACTTTGATGGATTTTTATGAAACTTTAATGGAATGTTGGTCTTGATGTCTAGTTGGTCCTAAGTACTGTACTTCCCCTAATAGTAGTGGCTCTCCTAATATAAATGCACTCGACCAACTTTAAAAAAAAAAAGAATAAATCTTCAAAATTTAATACATTTTCTATCACAAAAAAAAAGAAAAAAGAAATCCAATAAATTATCTATCATTTGTATAACCCTAATAATATTTTTTTTTAAATGATAAATGCTCCTTGGCATTTTGTATAGCGCCAGGTCGCTACTATTAGAGGAAATATGGTATACAGTGAATTACAGTCACTAATAATATCATGGTATATATTGGCTGCTGACAAGAGACTATTACAGGGCACTACATACTATAGGAATTAAACGATAGACACTACTCAAAAGATTTACACATTTTAATTTAAATATAACATCAAATAAAATTTAATTGTCGATTATTTGATACCATTGTAGAATTTCAAACATGCATTTGGTTTATTTCTCTTTTAGATGACTTGAGTAATTTCAGAATTCTAATACAAGGAACAGAGTTACCATTAGAGACTCCGTTACTATGGTTATCGGAACATTTGAGCCACCCTGACAATTTTCTACATATATGCATGTCAGTGAGACCATCGGACGATTTGAGTAACCAATGGTGATACATATGCCGCGTGTATTTTGTGAACAGTGACACATTAAACGCATAATATTGTGAAATGGAATGAATGTGTCATAGGGTATCAGGGTTTTCGAAAGGAATTCTTTAAGTGCTGTGTTTGATATGTGCTTTTATTACATTCCTTTGAGTGAAAGATCGGAATTTCTCAGTGTAAGAAAATTCATAATCGCTTATTAATATTAATACCGAATAGAAATAAAACTTACTGTGACATTGAGTCATGACGTCAATAAAGTGTCGCTGATGTCAACGTTATCTGCCAATAATGTTCAATAAATATATATATATATTTTTTTTTAAATCATACATCAACTGAATTAAAATGTAATAAATTTGATTATTCAACTGCTGGGTTTGATTATAGGGAAATCCTTCTCTCAGTGGTAGGAATGTTTTGTTTGTTAAATCGTTCCCATCCTACCATTTGCAGGGAGAGGCGATATACAGTTTGATGAAATATGTATATATATGTTTTGCAAATTATTTATAATCATTAAACTAAATATTTTTACCAAATACTGTAATATAAATACTGCATATATATATTCTGATGACTTTGTTCTAGTCTAAATTTTACACAATATTTTCTCCATTTAATTTTTTTTTTAACATTTCAGAAATACTTGTTGCAGGGTATTCAGAGCAAAATTTTGTTTTTATTTTAACAATCAAACGAGTACATTAAGCTCCTGAGCCTGATCTTACACATGGGGAAAGATAAAAGTCACACGCTTCAACAATGACGCGTTGACAATGTTGCAACAGTTGCATGACGTCATTGCATAAAAAACATGCAACACGTTAATAATTAGCGACTTCAATGCAATAAATGTCATTGATATGCAAGAAAAAGAATCGATTATGGGTATCCAATTTAGATAGAGTATTCCAAACCACGGTATAACTGTTATAAAAACAATTATACCTCGAGTTGGAATTCCCGATCTTTACCGGATAAGCATGAAAGATTCTTATAAATGTTGCATTTGTGCCAAAAATAGTGTTTTAAAGCTGTAATACTGTTGGTAAGATGTTGCCAGCATTGCACGCTTTTTTATTGAAACTTACGGCAATCAGCACGAGAACAACAATACGTCATACAAACAAAAGTTCATCAGACCAATTCACTGCACCTTGTTTGTTTGTTTTACCTCTGCCCCAAAAGTAAATGTTTTTCACAATAGAATTGCAGCAACTCTGCAGTTCAGGGTGAGAAGGTCCTAGGCCCATTCTCCATATTTTATCTCGATGTACATGGAGAATGAGCCTGGCATGTTCATGCCTGTTAGGCGCTATATAACCTTTCATGTGTTGGTGCGCCTTAAAACCCAATTCAATTTTCACATGGAATTGAAGTGCAACACGTTAAAGTGGTACATTTAAGGGCAATGCAATAGAAATGTAAATTAAGCAAACAAATGTATACACAAAATGCCATAAGCACATGTAGGCACATTATGGATGTGTTGTAATAATAAATTCAGTTTTTATCCTTACATTGATTATATGTACATATGTAATTAAATAATTTATAATTTTTTGTTGATCGGTACGAGAATAAACTTTATTTAGTAAAAACATGTATTGTTCGATTTCTTTGAAACCATGTCAGTTATTTCTTTATGATTTCATTATTTCTTGAATGATTTTGTTTAATATTTGTACAAGTTAAGCAATTTGTGTACATAAACTGTAAACTGCAAACTGTAATTAAAATTATGTGTATATGAAATTTGGGAACAATCGATTTGAAACTATTTGAGAAATGCAAGTAATGTTACATGATGTGACATGACGCGACATGACAGATGAGTTAAGTGACGTGACGGTATTGACAGCGCGATTCCTATATAGCGCCCACTTCAGTTTGTGAAAACGGAGGTATAATCTTGGAAAGATGATGCATTTCATTAATTTCAAGGTATTTGTACGGAATTAAGTTCCAGGTTATACTTTTTCTAAGGACCATAACTAAAGAACATCAATTTAAGTGTTATGGGCCCTTCAGCTTTTTATAAGCTGGACTGTGTAGCAAATCCAGGTTTATGGTTTGGTGATTTCATCTGTCTGTCCGAGCACACGTTCTCTACCTTAGGTGGTAGAATGTGTGGCCTAAGACAAAAGGAATGCAATGCAATTTATCACCTAAGCCTATTGTTTTTTCACTGGTAATTTATTTGATCTTAAACAAAGGAAAAAACACTTAAGATAGTGTCCATGCGTCTAGCGTCGATATGTCTACGCATTTTGACGTTTTGGTTGAAGCTTGGTTGACAAGGACTATAACTCTGTCATGTATTTTACATGAATTATCCCCCTTTTTGACATTTTTCAGTTAAAATGTTGAACGTAGTCATATTCCAAATAACATTTGACCAACGGCTTTTAAATGTGGCATACATAGAGGAACTTATATGAGTACTCATTCATTATTGAATTTATTAAATGAGTTGGCAAATTGATATAATGCGAGGCTCTTGCCGAGCATTATATCATTTTTGCTAACGAGTTTAATAAATTCAATATTTTGATAAATTCAATAATGAATGAGAACGAATGTTAGATTCTATTTATCACATAACTCACATATCCACTTTTATTGCATTTTGCCTGTCGCTTTAACATGTCAGAACACATACATTAACGTGACATCCTTGACGTCATTAACGTTATACCGATAGTGGAATATCGAAAATATTGAATAGTGTTATTACACTCCCACACCGCATGTTATGTGATAAATATTCATCATCATTACGCAACCATTATGTAACAAGAACCTTAACTATGTTATGCATTTTACCAAAAAATATGCCCTGTTTCTACTTAGAGAAATATAGGTCTTTTTAGGTGTATTAATTGGATCATGTTGAAGATATGTACAGGTTTCATAGTGGTAAGAAAATATAGAAAAACATTTTTTAATTTTAATTGGTTTAAGCATATTTTATTTTTCAACAGTTTACAACATTTCATATATACATTGTACAAAACATATTAAAATAAAAAAAAAAAGCAAATTGCTTAGTTCAAGGTTACATACAAGCTCATTCATCAATTTTGTAAGAAATGTGTTAATTACCAGTTATACACAACCTTAAAACAATGAAATACATTTACTTTGTTTATTAAAAATGATATTTGAAAACTCATGAACAATATAAAAGGTTGACAGTTTGTTAGCTTTTAAATTCAGTCACATCTCATCTCTATTCAAGCATAGTAACGACTCTAAACTGTCTAATAATGGATACTTCACATAAATTCAAGTCAACTGATTATTGATCATTAAACAGGTACAGCCTGCACCTAGAACTAGAACAATCACTGAAGGTGAGGAATACCCCCGCTTAAATTCGAAGTCAAAGAAAGAGCCATAATTCTGTAATAAATTAGGCAATCAACAATGGGTGATGTAGAGGGACATAGGTCATCAGTTGTTATGAGTTATGAAGTTCGGGAACAACCCATTCAAAACTGTTTCAGGAATGTAAAGTAATAAAAATGTGTTACAGGACGCGACAGGACACAAACGTGTTACGGGACGGGATGCGACAGGACGTGATGGGACGTGATGCAATGGGACATTACGGACAGTGTGATTCCTATATAGCCCCCACTTCACTTTTTTAATGCTGCAGGGGTATAAAAAATGATATACCTATTACCCATACAAATATATTTACAACAAGGGAAACACCAAATGCAATCCCAAGCTTGCTTTTTATATAAGCTACTTATCCAGAAAGTTTCATGCCAGTAACCTATTCCTAACTGAAGTTATTGAACGGAAACCGTTTTTTCTATTTTTAGTAACAGTGACCTTGACCTTGAAACCAGCGACTCCAAATGCAATCCCAAGCTTGCTTTTTATATAAGCTAATTATCCGGAAAGTTTCATGCCAATATCTTATTCCTAACTGAAGTTATTGAACGGAAAACATTTTTCTATTTTTAGTAACAGTGACATTGACTCCAATGACCCCAAATGCAACCCCAAGCTTCCTCTTCATATAAGCTTTAAGCTTCCTATCCAGAAAGTTTCATGCCAATATCTCATTCCTAACTGAAGTTACTGAGCGGAGACGAAACGTAAACAAAACAGTTAACGCAAACTTTATTTTTAGTAACAGTGACCTTGAACCCAGTGACCCCAAATTTAATCCCCAAGCTTCCTCTTCATATAAGTTACCTATCCAGAAATGCTCCTGCCAATATCTATTCCTAACTCAAGATATTGAGCGGAAACGAAACTAACAAAAATGTTATCGCAAACATAAACAAAAAGGTTAACGTAACATCTGTTTGGGAGAAAGTAGGTAACAGTGATCTAATTTTCTGAAAGAAGGTGCTGTTAACGTTTGGTGAAGATTGGACATGGTTATGCGAAGATATAACAAAAAGAAAATGTTGACGCCCGCCCACAGCCGCCTGCCTGGTTCATGCCAATTATAAGCCTTTTTTTCTTCTTCAAAAACCCGGCTAAAAATTAAAACAAGAGGCCCAAGAGGGCCTGTATCACTCTACTTGCTACAACTCCAACAAAAATCATTCAACCGGAACATGACAATAAAATGCACAACTAGGCTTGGTACTGATCATTCCTGCCAAGTTTCACTGAAATACAGCTAGGAGAACTAGCCGGTACAAAGTTAGTGTATTAAAACCTTTAAATGGCCATAACTCTGCCAAAAGTCATTCAGCCCGAACACGGCAATGATATGCGCAACTCAGAAGAGACTAGTCTGGATAAAGTTTGTGTATCAAAACCTTTAAAGGGCCATAACTTTGCCAACCGGAACATGGTGACAATACGCATAACTAGATTTAGTACTGATCAAGCCTGCAAAGTTTCATTAAATCAGGCCAAATGAAGGCCGTATTGTCTTAATGAGGCAAAAACAGCATTTTTTACTAAATCAAGGGCCGTAGCTCGGTGTTACTAATCCGATTTGGCTGGTTTTCAAACTAGTCCAAGCTTTCATTGGTATCAACAATCTGGTAAAGTTTTGGAAAAGATCCGATGAAAACTGAAGGCCATATCGTTTTAACGAGGCCAAATTATAGCATATTTCAGAAAATCAAGGGCCAAAACTCCGGTGTAAAGCTCGTCCAAGATTTCATTGCTATTTATAATCTGTGCAAGTTCGGTAAAGATCAAATAATAAATGAAGGTGCTAGAGTGGCACGAGGCAGAATATGTTTTTTTCTCCAGAATATCAAGGGCCATAACTCTGCAGTTACTAATACGATTTGGCTGGCTTTCGAACTTGTCCGAGTTTTCATTGATATTAACATTCACTGTAAGTTTGGTAAAGATCAAATATAAATGAAGGTGCTAGTGTTCACACGGCAGAAAATGGCATTTTTAGAAAAAACAAGGGACAGAACTCCAGGGTAAATGGTCAGTTCTGGCTGGTTTTCGAACACGTCCTAGACTGCATTTCTAAAAACAATCTGTGCAAGTTTGGTAAAGATCAAATAATAAATGAAGGTGTTAGAGTTTACAATACAGAAAATAGGATTTTTCAACAAAACAAGGCCCATAACTCTGGTGTTACCAATCCGATCTGGCCGGTTTCCGAACTCATCCGAGCTCTCATTGATCTCAAGACTTTGGCCAATTTTGGTTAAGATCTCATGAAAAATGAAGGACTAGAGTGTTCACAAGGCGAAAGTTAACGGACGACGGACAACTCGCCATCCCATAACAACATACTGTTGCATGTCAAACTTGTTGGCTTGTATGTTGGCTCAGGAACCAGTAACAAACGAAATCAACATATCTAACATATCATGAATAATATGCACAGAGAAACAATTTTTGTGGATGTGGATGTGTTCTCATCAAAACCACTTACTTGAGAGACAAACGAAAATATGACTTGGTTCACTCTGCGATTTGTTTGCAAATTTCCCTAGAAATATTCATACTTGTCTATATACTTGCCGTACTATAAACTAAAGCTGTCGTCTTTTGGGTGCGACTGATAAACCCCCGCTAGAGCTGTCATTTTTGGGGCAAGTTAGCTGCACAAGAGTACACTTACTAAACAAAGCATATATACAGAATATAAGAAATAAACTTTACATGGAGAAGTTAGTTGCACAAGAATGGCTTACTCAATAAAAAATCACCAGACAGGTTAGCCCCGGCAATACCAGTATGCACATGTCCACCTCATGTCGGACTGACTAAGTTTCATTTCAATCGGATAAAACTGCAGAGTTGCACACACACAAGATTCGGACGGACGTACGAAAGCAAGGTTTTAAAACAATATTTTACCCATCTATGTTATAGAAAATTTAAAGGGACACCAACAATCTTGAAGTTTGTATCAAGCGTAAACATTAGTATGTAGAGTTATTAATCAATTATCGTTTTCACTTTAAAACTGCTGGCATATATTCAAATTAAGATAAATAAATTTAACGTTGATTTCATTTTGTACTTGTTATTCTACCATAGGCTTTTAAATATACTATTGGTGCAATATTTTCTACAGTTAATAATATGTGAAAACAATTTGCTTTGAAGTGTTCAAACAATTATTAAAAATGATTGCTCATATTCAAGTTCGAGTTAAAAAACAAACAAGACGCCACTAGTTTTAAATAAATTGTGATTGTCGTGTGTTCTTTTATAAATCTATCTTTTAATTGTTTAAAGTTTTACGCTCTAGAATCATATGCATATGCGCAAAAAGTTGCCGGTGTGCATTCAATTGATTGGTGCTGTTAGACAACCTCGGCCAATCAGTGTGTATTGATACACATAATGACTGATGATGTCACATGTCATTTAAATTTTAAAGCGTGAATGAATTATTAGGACTATTAAAGACGAGATGATTCAATAGAAATCTAGATGTATTTTGTTCATGGAAAGATTACTGCACAGTTTTAAATGTACGTTTCACTGCAAACACATGTATGCATTGGCTAAACCCGAAAGTAATCATGCTAATTATTACCATGCGTATGTGGACTACTACCTGCAAATTCATACAGAAATACAACAAAAAAAGGTATTTTATGGCACCAGTATATTATTTGCAGGTACACGGGTACCCACGAGTAACTGAGTTACGGGTAACAGACAGGGGCGTAGCCAGCGATACGCACTTACGCACATGCGTAACATCGATTTAAAAAGTGAAAAAATAATTATGGCCAAAAATGGCATAAAAATCGAAGGCTAACTTAACTCCTGACATATGTTTTTTTCATTTTTAAAGAAATTTTTTACCCTAGAAGGCCGCCAAAATGTGACCAAAAAACCCACCAGAGTCTGCCAAAGGATGTCTATATTTTAAAATTTTAAACTTAAGATTTTAGCCTGACTACGCCTCTGACAGAGTACATATTTCAAAAACCTGTCCAAACTCTAAATTTGTTGATGATACACACTTTTTTTTATAACCTCTTAAATATGCTCTTTTTTTTTAGTGTTTTAGTCTTTCTTACCACACTGAATTATTAGTTACCAGTTCAAAATTCTTTTTCTGTGTTTTCAACTTGTATATTAAATATGGGTGTTTTAAATGTGCATTTGTAAATTTATGTATTTAATAGTGCATTAAACTATGAACACATTACACATTTGCTGTGCAACTCTAACCATTAGGCAGTTAAATTACTTTTACCCTGTCCAATTATACAAAGGTCTAGACATGAAACGTTACTTTTCCTAGTTACACATAGCTCAAGAAATAAACCATTAATGCAAGATAAAAACACACAATTACAACAGAAAAAAGAATTATAATTTTATACAGTAAAACATTCACAAATAAATAGTTAACCCGTGTCAAATCACAACACAGTGAAGATTGCCAGGGTAGATATTAAGAAAGATCTTGAGTATTTCTGACAAGTCCCAATTGAATAATGTCTGGCAGATCCCAAATGAATAATGTCTGGCAGATCCCAAATGAATAATGTCTGGCAGATCCCAACAGAGTAATGTCTCGTCAAACTGTCATCTATCCGACTTGCCACTGAAGTTTAAAAAGAATAAACACAATTTACAATATTTCCCATAATAGTAGCACCTCCACTAATAGAAAGAAGTGTCCCCACCTTTTTATTTCGAAGAATAATAGAGCTTATGTAATCACCCTGGCATCGGCATCAGTGTCCCAGTCTACATCAAGTTATGCATGTAAGCTGTGTTTACTGGTCTATATCTCTTACATTTCTACACCTGGCTCAACCAAATTTGGCCGTAATCTTCCTTACAGTATTATCTTAAAGGCTGCATATGTAATTTTGGTTCCTATATCCCCTGGGCTACCATGGAACTAAAATTATGATAGACCTTAAAATGTGCAATGCCCTATTTCACATCGAATTTAACGTTTAAGCTGCGTTAACAGGTCTATATCTTTTACATTTCTTGTCCTAGCTCACCCAAATTTGGACCTGGGTTTCTATATAGTATTATCTAGAGAGTTGCCTAAGTAATTTTGTCTTCTTTATATTCTGGGCTTCCATGGAACCAAAATTGTGATGGCCCATAAACTGTGCAATAAACACATATCAAGCTTTGCATGTAAGCTGTTATATAAATATCTATATCTCTTAAACCATTTGTCTTCACCAAGTTTTGGATTTGGATTTCTTATAGCGTTATGTAAATGGGTGCATAAGTAATTTAGGCGCAAATGAATCATGGGCTCCTAATCCGAGCCTTCTCTTACCTTACCAGCCCTTTTTACGATCTGGCTGTGAATGTCACACAAAAAAAGAAAAGAAAAAAGAAGAAAGGCATTTAGGGTCAGAGAAGGCTCGGATAAATGGCCTCCCTGATCATCCATGTGAAAAATTTGATCAAAATTGACAAGCGCTTTTTGCGAAGAAGTCATTTCAAGCACAAGTAAAGACAGACAACGGATGACTATGGATGAAGATATCAAGCGATCACAGTTCTAATAAAGGAGGCGTAAGAGGGCATGTATCGTTCTACTTATTGACTTTTCCCTTTTTTTTATTTATAAAAAAATTGCTACAACATACAGCAAAACAATTAAACGTTCTCTCTACAACTGCATAATTATTAATTTACTTAAAAGTTAGTTGACAATAAATAACATTTAGTCTGGCTAAAACTAGTCTGTCAGCCGAGCGGCAGTCAGTATGAATTTACCTTCAGGCCGGAATCTCCAGATGTCTGCTTTTGATTGGCTTGTTTTTCCAACTCCATCTGTTTCTGCTGTTTCCTTTTCAATGCTTCTGGATCTTTCACACCTCTGGCCTCCAAACTCTTCTGTCTCATCTCTGCAGCTTCAGCTTGTTGACGCCTTTTTGTTTCCTAGTAGAAAAATCAAAAAATTAAAGAATTATGCAATTTAAAGTCAAAAGGTAATTTTACTTTTCCAGTACATTTTAATTTAGTTAAACAAGACTTTTCCTTTACAGGAGTGTCTGACATGGCCCAGTGGATAGCACAGTGGACTTCAGGATCTTTCACAGGCCATTTAAGAGCATATTTCCCCTATCCGGTAATGCTAAAATCTGATTACCCCGTACTCCTTAATTAACCCCCTATCCTTTGATCTCTCTGCCCTATCCCTTAAAAACACCAATAAATCTCAAAAATGAATTATACCTGTTTATAAATAGCTCCTTGTACTTCTTGCTCCATTTACAGTTGAGCTAGACTTCAAATTGCACCTAAATAAATCATGATCCCTACATATATTGGTCACCAGAAGGGTTATTCCCTCGCACACCCACCCCATGACATTCAAATTTAATTTCCCCTATCCCTTAAATAATTTCTGTGGAAGACCCTGGACTTGTATTTCAGAGGAACTGGGTTCAAGCCTCACTGGCATCACTGAGTTTTATTGGTTTCTGAGGAAAACCTGGTTAGAAACAGCACATGTTAGGCCATATATATGACAGTCGATTTTTGTGATTTTGTGAGGCAGACCATCCCATTTTTCCTGGGTTGAACCAGTACTGTATACCTCCCACACTTCTTGACAAGTCGAGCGCCCAGTGGGAATCGAAATGGCAGTAGCGTTAGACGAAAAAGTTAATAAGATGCAGTGTCTTTACTATCCCGACCACGAAAGCGCTTAAAGGATAGTACACATAATACTATAAGGTAATTAATGTTACAAATCCTCCAAGCACATTACCATAGTAACCTATTCACTAGTATACTAGGTCCCAGGGCATCATTAAATTTGCATTAGGCATATGCATGGTTTATACTACATTAAATTTTTACAGATGGCGGGAGGTGTACAGTACAGGTTCTACCCAGGAAAATTGGGTGGTCTGCCTCCACCTCAAACAAGAGGCCCAAGAGGGCCTGTAGACGCTCTACTGTGTAAAGATTTCATATTTAGCCTTTTCCTATATAAACTTTGTTTTTTTGGCCCTCTATTAAGTTTGGGTTGATTATTGCAAGAAAACAAAAACACAAACTTAATAGACGCCAACCATTGTGATAAAGTTTCAACAAAATCCTTCAAAAGGTTTCAGAGAAGATTTCATATTTTCCTATATAACTCTATGTAAACCTTGGATCACCATGGCAACCATTTTAATTATTCGAGGATAACGAAAAACACATAAATTTGATAGAGGCCAACCCAAGGAACATGTATATGATATTTCACTGGAATGGGTTAAGTGGTTTCGGAGGAGAAGTCGTTTGAAATTTCCTTAAATTTGACTTAGTTTTAGCCATGGTGGCCATCTTGGACAACTGGCAGCTGCGAAAAACACAAATCTGAGGTGCACTGTCCCAAAGATCATTGTGATAAAGTTTCAACTAAATCCTTTAAGAGGTTTCAGAGAAGATGTCAATTTTAGCCTTTTACTATATAACTCTATGTAAACTTTGGGTCGCCGTGGCGACCATTTTTATTAATTAACGATAACGAAAAACATAAACTTGATAGAGGCCAACCCAAGGAACAATAAATGATATTTCAGTAGAATGGAATAAGTGGTTTCGGAGGAGATGTCGTTTGAAATTTCCTTAAATTTGACCTAGTTTTAGCCAAAAACACAAATCTGAGAGGGGCCCTCCCAAATAACATTGTCAGGGTTCTCCACAGCGCCTTTAAGCACCGCGCTAGCGCTGTGCTTGAAAATCAAAATCCTTATTTGCGCTGTCCTTGAAATTAGCGCGGTCCTTTAAATCCCAAGCGCGGCGCTTTGATTTACTTGATTCGTGTTGCTTATCGTCCGACACATGCACTATAAACAGACCTTCTACACAGGATGTAAGTCACGCGCTATCGGTGTGAAATACTACACGTCAAGGACAAGTGTGTACAGTTGTATAAACCAGTCAAATCAGGCAGAGATACGGTGTTGTCGCGTTGCGTTAGCTGTGATTAGCTTGAGTTTATTGTTGATCATTATTATGTCCCGACAAACAAAACTTGATGGGATTAATTAGATAAGATGAAGCGATGTGACATAATTGATTGGATAATGTGATTTAAATACATGATGAGTGATTATTAAGGAGTTGTTAAAAAAAATATGATGTTTTGATGTTCGTCGGCTCTCTGCGTGAATCGTCTGCAGTTTGTAAGTATTAATTTGTTGCAGATTATTTTAATTACTCGATACTTTCAGAGATTAGTTAATATCTTTAATTAATTAAGTTAATGAAGTTAAACTGGGTTACTTTGCTATAAAATGCCCGATCTTTCTATTAATTTATCATAACAAAATGTCGAGGCAAAGTAGTAAGAGACCCTTAGATGGGGGAATTGGCAAGTTTTTTGTGGTAAGAAATGATGAGGCTGCACATACTGTCTGTGACTCAGCATCTGAACCAGTCGCCAAAAGAGCCAGGGTCAGGCTGACCGGGTTCAATCCAGACTGGGAGAAAGACTTCAAATGGGTTGAGGAAATGGAAAATGGTTAGTAAATAAATACATGTAATTTAAGGGCAATCAATGTAAAGAATGAATATTAATATTATTTTATTCAAATGCAGATTATTGTAAAGTGTACGGTAGCTGATTATGGTCTAAATTTAATGGATAAAGAGTTTGTTGTATTGGGGTATATTTATTGCAGATTATATTATGTCATGTTGTAGTTTTAGTTCAATAATATTTAACGTCGGGATTTTAACCATCAATTTTCAACGTTTTTTAAAAAATAATAATATTTTTTTATTTTGACTTTATCCGGAGTCACACTATTGAATAAGTAAAAAAAAAAAGAAAAATGTAAAAATCAAAATTGATATAAATTAAATGTCTCCATGAAAGATTTAAATATTGTGTGACGTTTTATGTTATAGAACTAGTTGTAGTTTGTACTAGGTTACTGTATATTTTATTTATGTACAGATTATATTTCATTGATGTATAATCATGTACATAGACCTAAATACCATGTATGAAGGTCTATGATGTATACTACCTATATAATTATATATTGTATAAACCTTGTTTTAAAAAGTATATTTTTTTATTTTGTAGGCATGAGATGCAAACTGTGCGTTCTTCACCAGAAAAGACCAAAACGTGCTGCCATAGGAAAGGCTACATGGGTGGATGTCCCCTGTACGTATCTTGTGAGGGACTCCTTATGCAGACATGAACGTTCCGAGTGTCACCAGGAGGCAATGGCATTTGAGGCCAGTGTAGATCATAGTTCGAGTCTGGCCAAACTTGCTTGGGTTGGTGCCTTCAGGATCCTGTACTGGTTCTGTTCATCTAACTGAATGAGCTGTTTTACTAAATTGTGTTGTTAATTTAAATGTGCTTTCTTTTCTGTTTAATGTTTTGTCTGTATATTACATGTGGAAATGAGTTAATAAAATACTCTTTTACTGTATAGTTATATTCTCTTTAATATAGTTTTCCCCATCTTCATTTTATAATTAAAAATCATCTCGGGGCATATGGTGCACCCTAGAATTGGAAAAAAATCGACAATGGGAGGGGGCGGCCCCCTCCCAAACCCACCCCCCGCGCTGCCTATGCCAGCGCCTGAAAAAAATCCTGTGGAGGACCCTGATTGTGATGAAGTTTCATCAAAATTCTTCAAGCGGTTTCAGAGATGTCGATTGAAATTTCCTTAAATTTGACCTTGTTTTAGCCATGGCGGCCATCTTGTATGAATGGCGGCCGCGAAAAACACAAATCTGAGAGGGACTATCCCAAATATCATTGTGATTAAGTTTCATCAAAATCCTTCAAGCGGTTTCAGAGAAGATGTCATTTTTAAACTTTTCCTATATAACTCTATGTAAATTTGGGTCGCCGTGGTGGCCATTTTCATTTTTCGATGATAACAAAAAACACAAACTTAATAGAGGCCAATCCAAGAAACATGTATATGATATTTCAGTAGAATGGAATCAGTGGTTTCGGAGGAGATGACGTTTAAAATTTACTTAAATATGACCTAGTTTTAGCCATGGCGGCCATCTTGGATGTCTTGATGACATAATTTTAACAAATCTAAAATGTATTCATCTAAGGATCATCCATGTGAAGTGTGGTCAAAATTGGCCAAGCGGTTTCTGAGGTGAATTCTTTTGAAGCAAAAGTTAACGACGGACGAAGAGTGATCCCAATAGCTCACCTTTGAGCCTTCGGCTCAGGTGAGCTAAAAACATATAGATATAATTGAGAATGTACAAAGACGAGCTACAAGACTACTACCAGGGATAAAAGACTTATCATATGAAGAAAGGTTAAAAACCTTTAAACTACCGACTCTGGCTTATAGGAGATTACCTGGTGACATGATAGAAACTTATAAAATTGTATCAGGGAAATATGACCCCTGAAGTATCAACTTTATTCAGCATGAGAAATGACTCGAAAACCCGAGGACATCAGTATAAGATTCATAAGAAAATATCTAGTAGGTTAGATGTCAGAAAATATTCCTTCAGTTACAGAGTGATGGACATTTGGAACTTACAGGTCTATAGACGTCGCAGAAGCAAACAATTTGATTTTTTTTATAATAAAATTAGGTAGGTTATGGAATGACCAACCAATAAAATATGAATATAAAGCACAACTACAAGTCACTAGATATAAAGAAGACCTAGAGCTGGTGCAAAAGGCCGATAGTGGCCTACTACCAGAAGAGAACTTGTAAGTATTTGTAAGTAAAGAACGCATGAAATAATAATAATAATACCCCACCCAGTCACCTTATATGGGTCTGATCAGTCCTAGCACAAACTTTATTATGCTGAATGTCAAGCAAGGGAGCTACTAGTACCATTTTTATAAAGTCTTTGGCACAACTCGGCCTGTGATTGAACCCATGCATGACCTCCCACATGCAAGCCGATGATCTTCCACTAATGCCATGGTTCTAGTTACGAGAATAAATTAAATAACCAGATCAGCATGATATCTTTCTCTTTGGTGAGTTTTATGTAATAGTTTGATATTTAAATTTTAAGTCAATTGAAATTTAAATGCAGACACTGCATATGCTATCTTTAGAAACCTCGTTAGAAAGTTTGGATTGGAGTTGTACAATCCCAATACCCTACTTACACAGTTACTGAATCAAAGCTCTACTGGCTGTATACCAGATATCGTCATTTTTATGTTGTTTCTTTAATATATCTAAATCAAAACTAGTCATCTCATAAATATTTTTGCCGGTAGAGAAGCTTACCCTTTTGCCGTAAATATTCTGTGTTTACATTGTTCCTATTTTCAGTAACAAGTGTCACGTGACCGTTACTAAATATAGACTGAACTGGGCCGGTCGTTTGAACTGAATGTAATAGTTATCGTCATGTTCAGTTTAATACCGAATAATCCATGTTTGGGATGATGAAAACGTGTGTAGTTATTAATTGAAACATAAATATACCACTGCATATGAATACACAAAAAAAATATCTAGAAAAAACTATATCTACAATTTAAAATGGTTTTTCAACTGTAGGTATCGGATGTAATTTACTTCACTAATTTAAAGGGAAATAACTGATTGATTGACGTGAAATATTTGTCTCCCTTGGCTGAATTTTTTTTTATCACATGCTTTTAGTTTTTTGGGCATATCAACTTGATTCAATGGTTCGTCGTAAAAGGTCAGCTATTTTAAAAGGAAAATTTCCTGCGCATGCGCATTAGCGTGTGATTCCCCCGATTGTGTTTTGTTTATAACGGTATTTATATAGGTAAACGAGTTGGTTTGAGAGTGTATGTTAACATTTCTAAAGTATTTTTTCCTCTCCAATCGTCTGATGATAGTATGTAGTGATTTGTAAAGTGGGGTCGAAAAATAATTACAACATCGAGCGTTTTATTGATAATGACGAAAACTGGTGAATGACGATAACTGGTACACAACCAGTATGGTAGGTACAAATCATACTAATATTAATTATTATTATTATTCATACTAAAATCTAAATAAGAGATGATTCTCACATTCACAACTGTAATGATTTATTTCGTCCCTGATCACAGCTAGATAGATGTCATTCAACTTTCTTCTGTTTTCTCATTAACCTACATATGTATGAACTTACTGGTGAAGGCTGGTCTGCCTCCGAGCAATCAAAACACGATTCACAAAGACCCATCACAAGAAAATCTGGTTGCAAACTTCTCTTCTGTGTTGTTTACGTCTTGGCGTATTTTGTTGGTTCCCTGCATATATATATATATGGTTCTCCCTCGCGCGTGATCGGAACTCTTCGCCAATTTCCAGTTCCGATTGAAACTCGATTATTTCCGTAGACACTTCGCCACAATCGGAACTCTTCGCCAATTTCCGTACTCGGTAACGAATTTCCGAGTGACGGAATCCGACGAGGCAGTTCCGATTGTCTTCGCCAATATTAATCGGAACTCTTCGCCAATTTCCGTACTCATCCGACGAGGCAGTTCCGATTGGGATTTCCGAGTGACGGAATCCGATGCGGCAGTTTTGATTGGGCAATTCCGTAATCGTACAAACTCGGCCAATCCCGTCATAGACTGGTGCCCAATCGCAACTATTCTTTGGCGACGATGTGTCAAGGACGTTAGGGGACCAGTCTAAACCCGTCATGGCCTCAAACATTCGCAACATCTCGTACACTGCTTCGCGAGATCCCGAAGAATGACGGGATTGGCCGAGCGTTCACGATTGGGCCTCAAAGAATAAAAGGATTGATCGAGATACTGCGGATGAAAAATAAGCAAGCGGCGCATAGATCTAGACTGAAAATATGGCGACTTTCACGAATCCATCGCAGCTTTTGCCACTTGGTAATATAAATTGTAGCCTATTCAGGGAAATATCCATGGGTGTATTGATTGGAATATCGATGAACGAAATGCTTGTCAATAAAAAAAGTGCCATCTAAGCTAAAACGTGTCTTTATCCAAGCTAAAACGTTTCTTTATCAAAATACAAGTTGTTTTTATCCATATCGTGTGGACGCTTATTAAATCTTTATAGGTGCACGTTTCAATAAAACGCTTGATGTTGTGATTATAATATCTTAAATACTGAAGGGATTTTGATAAAATTATACTGAATTGTTCAGCATAATGAGAAGGTGTGTTTCAGGGGTAGAATTTAACATTTTTACCCCCTTGCTTTTTTTTGCGAGTGCAGATATTTTCAACTCGCCACAGTGCATTCTTACTTGCACTTTTTTCTCTTTTTAATAAGACATTTCTGTGCATAACATTATAACTTATATAATACTTAATTTATATAAGATTGTGTTGGAAAAGACAACTAAATACAACTACTTTTTAATTTTCCTGTTTCATTATTTGATCACCTTTGTTTATTTTGTGCGAGTGCTGAAAAACTACTCGCTTTTTCTTAAATCAACTCGCATTTTGCGAGCTTGCGAGTGCTAAATTCGAGCCCTGTGTTTAATGCATAAGAATTGGGTCTGTTAGAGTACCTCAAAGGCCAAAGCGCAGAGAACCAGAAAAAAATGTAAACTGTATCTCAATTTTCACATGATAGTAACATGAACCAGTATCTTGAAATTTGTCAATTTACGTAACATGAACCAGTATCTTGAAATTTGTCAATTTATGCATCAAACTGTCTATTAAATCATTTTAGAACTAATTTATATTTAGAATTTTATGATTCTTCATTTCAAAAAACTCATTACACATTGAGAGATACAAACAGTCTTAATCTGTTTCTCACAACAATTTAAACACTCAGCCAGTTTTCAGAACTAATTGAGTTGCATCGTAATAGCATGACATGATGTCATAATACCAGAAAGTGATGCCATATAACCAGAAAGTGATGCCATGATACCAGAAAGCAGTGTATTAGGCAGAAATCCAAGAACTGGGTGTGCAAATATGCAAACAAGGTGTGCAAAATAATTTGCTAACACGCGTTACGCGCCAAGTGCGTGTCTCAGGGGGTTATTTATTTTCACAGATAAAGCTGAAAAAGATGCATTTTAGATCATCTTTCTTCTATAAATGTATACAAAACATAAAAATATTGAGAAAGTAAGAGTTTAAGTAAGAGTTTGGAAGTGTTATTTAGCAAAAAAAAGGCCGCAATTTTTCAAAAAAGGCCGTGCAAAAGACGGCTGCACGGTTGGCTGGCTAATACTGTGCCAGAAAGTGATGCCATGATAGAAACAACCAAATGAAATTATGAATGAAGCATTCTGATTGGTTCAGTGATATTAATCAGTTAATGTAGCGAGGTGGAGAAACTCATTCTATTCTCAGAACTCACTGAGGTTTTACTTGACATTGAGTAATGAGGTTCTCAAAATCCAGAAGCACAAAATTTTAATAATAAAATGATTTAATAGACTGGTATCAGTCATTTATCCCACGCGTGCCAGTGTAGACTGTCGAGTGAACGTGTAATAAACAGTTCCCTGCAGTTTTGACTGGTGTGTATTCAAGCTCGTTGTTTATAAAGGAAACAAAAGACAATGTGATGTAAATCGTCCCAGATTATTTTTTTTGTACTTACGTGGTACAGATTTTTGGCCTACAGCAGGAAGCCCTATGATTTTTTTTTGGCGTCCGGACAAATAACGCAATAAATTTTATGAGGAAAAAAGGATTTTGGGGCCAGATATTTTACTTATCCGGTCGGGCATGTTGCTAAAAAAAATCACTTGCCTAAAACACCTTTTAACTTGTCCCGGGCAACGGACTTACGTTGAAGACTGTTTCATAGACGGACATGTTGAAGTAATGTATAATTAATAAATTAATAGGTACTTTAATCCAGTCTTGTGTACTGTTTTCCTGTCAATTTTTCCTGTAAAATACGAAAACATCATTAGGTAAAAGCGTTTTTGGGCGGAAAAATGTATAAACATCGATCACAACGTAAATAAAATTACGAGTTGTCTATGATTGACGACGTTTCTTCTGAGTCAATTGTGCGGCAAATATTGTTTGATTTAACTGACCCAAAACATACATGTGTACACAAACACACAGTTTGACAACTTAATTGTACTGTACAATTAACAATAATTCAGAGTAATTGAAGTAAAAAAAAGGCTAATGTGTACAAAGGTAAAAATATTGACGAGAAAAAATGATTGGGGTAAAAAAAAAACAGCTCTGAATCCGTTGAAGGGATTTTGATAAAACTACATAGAAATGTTCAGCATGATGAGAAGATGTGTCAAGCATAAGAATCGGGTTTTGTTCTCCTGCAAAACGTGTGTGATCGTTGATTGTGTATGCTTATGTATGATTTGCCATTTGTGACTATTTGAAAACTACTTGTTGTAAATTGTATATACTTATGCATTTCACCTGTGTGAAACTGAGTAATTAATAAATAAAGATGAATTGGGTCTGTACCACAAAGGTTTGGAGGTCAGATTTGTGGCTCAGCCATAACTTTGAAAGTACTGAAGGGAATTTGATGAAATTTCCTGATTACAAAGCCATGTTATCCAGTAGAGCTTTCACATGCCCTCTTGGGACTCAAATGTTCAGCATGATGAGAAGATGTGTCAAGCATAAGAATCGGGTCTGTACCACAAAGGTTTGGAGGTCAGATTTGTGGCTCAGCCATAACTTTGAAAGTACTGAAGGGAATTTGATGAAATTTCCTGATTACAAAGCCATGTTATCCAGTAGAGCTTTCACATGCCCTCTTGGGACTCTTGTTCTGTTTACATTGTCCTTCCATTACCCATTGTGTTACCTGCATGCTAGTTGTAAATCTTTAACATTTCACCAAATGAAGAAAACCTCTTCGGGGGCATTTGTCACTTACTGATGACATTTTTTGTTGAAGATGTCTATATCAGCATCATTTTGAGCATTGTTGCGCAGTCATTAAAGACAGCCAAATTACAGATAAATATTTGGAATATTTGGAAGAAAAACAAAGAAGTTTAATCAGTTATCATTATTTTGCTTATTTATCATTAGCATGAGATCGTTTATGTATTTTGACAAAATCTTGTTTTCTAATTTCAGAATTGGTTGACAAATGTATTGGGTCAAGAATCCACATCATTATGAAGAATGATAAGGAGATAGTTGGAGTGTTGCTGGGATTTGACGACTACGTCAGTATCTTTTCAAATAAATAGGGATAACAGGCTAGTAAGAGCTCTGGCAATGTTTGAATAACAAGATTGTAAATATTTCAGATTTCTTAACATTAACATTCTTGAGACATGTAAGATGGAAGGATTTCCATATATTTTAGATAAAGAAAGATGTTTGCTCGCAATTTCTTTAACACAAAATTCAGATATGGTACTGGAGGATGTTATCGAATTGTAAGTATACACACATTTTTTGTTAACATTGGCTTTTAAGAAAAAAAACACTAGTCCTGGTTTTAGCTCACCAGAGTCAAGCATTCAGAGCAATCTCTACCCGGAGTTGTTCCTTGCATATCCACATACAACCTCTGTCAATGTCTTAGCAAATGCCAAGAATCTTGGGAAACGATGGAAATGAAAAATTTCTTAGTGACACTCATTTTTTTCGACTCGACTTTATATTCAAGGTTGAAGTTTAGAAAAAAAAGATATGATTCGATAATTTAGTGAATAACTGCTTAATTTTGCTCAGAATTCTATTGCGGTAGAATAAAGTTTATACTTGACATATCAGTCTGCCGTTAAAATGTTCAAAAACGTACACTACCATAACGTTACCAATATGGTCACAGTATAGCATATGTGCTTACCAGCACTTTCCAAAATCACGCAGTCGGCAGCACCCCCTATCATTGGTGGATCACAGTTGTTGATTTTCTGTTCTGGCTATTTTCACCATGTGTAATTGTACACCGGATATTGGTACAAGAAGATAAACGTCAAAGAGCAGATTTTAAAAAACCCCACATCATTGCTACAGCTGAAAGGGAACAGTACATTTTTTCACATATTTTATCTGTTCATAAACCTGCTAATTACTGGAAAATACAGTCTTGGTTAATTTCCAGAGTGATTCAAACATGACGGTGGTATTTGACGCTGAATAGTCTTTTCTTTACAAGTTCTCTTGCATCAGGACCTATACATGTCTATTCTGTACAGACAGCGAGTCTTTTGTATAAAACATTTTAAGATTTGTTTGCTGTTTTGTTTGTCTAAATTCTTCAGAGTCCCATTTATGTTAAAAGGCCGGTGTACGGACAATTGCAGTTATTGTGTATGGTGTATTGCAGTGAAAAATAAAATAACTACGGAGTTTGCTTAGCTGTACAGAGTATTGATTTTTAATATGTATGTAAACTTGATTTTAAGGGCTTTTATTTTCTTAAGTTTCTTAATCTTCTCTGACAAATAAAATTCATAAATCTGTAACGCTCAGAATGATTGTCAATGCCCGGCACATCGAAGGCCGATTTTAAAATCGAAGACCGATCCCATAACTCTTTTTCCATATCGATGGCCTATTTAACAATAACATTGAATAAAGTTTAATTATCTTTCGTTTTGAAATACGATATTATTTTCCAAAGGGAAGTGCACATCTGATAAACAAAAGAATCAGGCGCCTGTACGCATATATGAACATTTTTAAAAGAAAAGAATAATGATGCATTTTAAAGCAATTCTAATGATTTGTTAGTATTGCGATCAACCTTGCGTATGACGAAAACTGGTCTAGCTACGCACCTGAGAGTGCTGAGCATTATCAAAACAAAAATGAAAATTTATATAATACTTTTATACACTATTTTGTACTATATTAAAGTAAAAGAAGCTCTTAAACATTCGTCTTGTGGGAAATAATTCCCTTACGGATTTATTCCCAAGTAGGAATTATTACTTTTCCGGAAAAAAAGTGCTTGGAAATCCCTGCAAAAAGTGTAATATCAGAACTTGTTTACAATGAGGTAAGTGGTTTGTGCAATTACATTTTAGTGTTTATTAGTCACGGCCTGTTCTAAAATGTAATAAGGACAAACAAATGTTCATCCTGACTTTGTGTTTCTCTTTATTTTAAAATTATTTCCATGCCAGTGCCAGGCCCTTATTACGTTAAATCGCACCGAGGCAGCTACCACCATGTTTTTGTTTTACATAATATATAAATGTGATGTACCACTTTAAGTGTAGTCACAGTCTTTGAATTAACATTTTCATGTCACTAGCCCGAATTCTTGTATACAAACGGTGGTCTCTTAAAGCAGGTGGTCTCTTAATACAGGTGGTTTGACTGCATTTTCATTTACACACGGCAATCTTTACTTATTTTAAAACTCGCGGTGTTCGGTTTTCTAAAAATCTTTCATTTGTTCTATCATTAATAATAATTATAAGAATAGTATAAACCAAGTTGCTTTGCATATTATTAATTGTTGATTTTGAATCTGATTATACATATATGCAAGCAGTTTTTACACCAATGATACTGAATTAATAACAATACTCTTAATTTAATGCTTGATAAAATCTTCAAAATTCCTTTAATAACGTCCCATGCACTTTTCTTAAAGTGTTATGTTTATACATAAGTGTAACACATTTATTATGAGAAATCATCCGTTTGACGCCGAAGAGATGGCTAAACATAAAGCAAACAGACGGCTGGTGACTATCGCAGAGCCAGTGAGACAATTTCATAAGTGTGATGAAAGCTAAATTTCACAAACAACACGCAAACGTTGAGGAATTTGTTTTAATGACGAAAATGATAATTAATGGATATCTGATATCATGTGTTGTTGTGTAAACCGAACATATTAAATTACTGTTTTATAACTCATTAACGGTTGCGTATTTACAGTCTCCTTAGGTATACATACCCCCAAACCCCACACACACATACAGATGTAGGAGGTATACACCCCCCACCCCACCCCATTTCTCCCACTGGAGAGGGGAGTGGGAGGGAATATAATACTGCTGGGTTTAATACTGTTTCTACCGAGAAAAAAGTGGGTGGTCTGTCTCCATTACTAAAAATCAACTGTCATAAATAGCCATAAATGTGCTGAAAATGTCGTAAAACTTCATTCAACCAACACCCATTGCATCCAGAGCTATGGTACAACTATCACATATAAAGGAAAGACAATCTGGGGGTGGGGTTACATACAATTGTTTGGGGCGCTTGTTTCAGCCAAAGGTTTTTCTGCAGTAGCTTGAGCAATTTAAATACTACGATATCAGTAGAACTGGCATTTTTTTGGTGGTAGATAAAACTACCTTAGTTTTGAAAATTGCAGAAAATTAAGAAATTTCAAATAACTTCAGGTAGCCCTCATATTTTGCTATAAAACTTCCAGGGTGTCTTAATTTACTAATATCCAACAATTTAAAATCACTTCTGGATACAAATTCTAAACAAATATATATTTTAAATTGTTCATGCAGCATAATTTTGCCTAATCAAAAATACCCTTCAAAAACAGCTTTATCGCACGGAATTTTTATTTTTCAACATATTTTGAAAAGTAAGGCATTTTTACTTACCACTAAAAATGTCACTGATGTACAACTTTAATATTTGATACTAGACGAATTTTGTCTAAAAAGTCCAAAAAAATCTTTTGGCTGAAACAAGCACCCCAAACAATAGTATATAATCTAGTATATATCACATTTAAAGGAAACATGCCATATTGTTCACCTTTAATATTGTTCAACTTATCCCATTGCAATGGGAGCAAGTGGAGCTAACAATAGTCATACCGGTATTAGACATCTTTGGCTAATAACGCATATGCAAATGACATATATACGCATATATTTAAATGCAATATGTCGTTCACACTTGCGGCAATACACCGTACACATATTCTGTGACAGCAAGTAATATTCCATACACCAGCCTTTTTTCTAACATTTAACGTGATTCTGAAGAACTTGGGCAAACAAAACAGCAAACAAATGTTAAAATGTTATATTTTGGTAACAAAAGTCTCACCGTCTGTACATAATGGACATGTATATGTAAAGTAGTAATGTAAGAGAACTTGTAAATTCTGAAAAGTGTCAAAAATTAAAGTACCACCGTCAAAATTAAAGTACCACCGTCACTGATTCACTCTGGAAATTAACCAAGACTGTATTTTCTAGTAATTAGCAGGTTTATGAACAGATAAAATTTGTGAATAAGTCTTACTTTACCCTTTTAGCTGTAGCAATGACATGTATTCATTAAAAAAATGATTTTCTGTTGCTCGTTAACATTTAGCTTTTTGAATTTGTATATTTTCACCAATTCAGGGGTATCAATATCCGGTGTACGATTACACACGGTTATTTTGATACATGTGACAAATTATTGAGATAACGGACTCCTTTCTGAGATGTTGACAGAGTCACATTTGACCCTAGTAGAGATTTCACTCAGTCTACCCTAGTAGAGATTTTAATCATTGGAATCACTATTTATCATCAGCGGCATTAACTTGAATTTATTCTCACTTGGAAAGCGCTTTGTAAATTTTGGCCACACTTCATTTTGATGATCCTTAGATTAGATTATTGGCTAAGACAATCCTAATGTACCAGTATAACTAAGAACGTCATATTTAACCAGCATGTTTAAGAAAGTCTTTGTGTGCCAGTATGTCTAAGAAAATCCTTATGCACTAATATACATAAGAACGTTATAATGCATCAAATACAACAGCAGTTCTAAGAAATTCCTTTCACACCAGTATTCTTAAGAACATCCTAATGAACCAGTATGTCTATTTTCATCCAACTAACTGTTAATTCATTTCAGTGAGAGTACTCCAGAGGGAAGGCGTGTCACCAAACTAGACCAAATATTGCTGAATGGGAACAACATCACAATGGTGGGTATTTTAACTACATATAAATATACGCTTTATCCAATGCTTTAACTTCAAAGGTTTAAATCAATAACTGGTAGGTTGGAAATCTGTTCTGGTGTCAAAACCCTTCTTTGGTGGCATGTCAGAAGGGAAATTTTGAGTCAAAACCCTTCTCTGGTGGCATGTCAGAAGGGACATTTCACCTCAGAACCCTACTGTGGAGGCATTTCAGAGGGGACATTTCACCTCAGAACCTGCTGTGGAGGCATGTCAGAAGGGACTTTCACCTCAGAACCCTGTGGAGAAGGCATGTCAGAAGGGACATTTCACCTCAGAACCCTGCTGTGGAGGCATGTCTGAAGGGACATTTCAGAACCCTGCTGTGGAGGCATGTCAGAAGGGACATTTCACCTCAGAACCCTGCGGAGAAGGCATTTCAGAGGGGACATTTCACCTCAGAACCTGCTGTGGAGGCATGTCAGAAGGGACATTTCACCTCAGAACCCTGCTGTGGAGCCCTGCGGAGAAACATTTCAGAGGGGACATTTCACCTCAGAACCTGCTGTGGAGGCATGTCAGAAGGGACATTTCACCTCAGAACCCTGCTGTCAAAGGGGTTATTTTGATCAGAACCCTTCTCTGATGGCATGTCGGAAGGGACACTTCACTAAACTAAGTCCCATAAAATAATATGCAAGAACCATCACTGCTACGAGTAGACACTGTCGTGATATAACCGAAACATATTGTTAAAAGCGATGTTAACACCATGCATGCGTACATACTGTCTGTCCGTCTGCTTTTGTTGTTCAGAGCATACTAGTAACTTGAAAACTACTAATGGGACTGAAATGAAACATCGTACAATGATATAGGGCATTGAGAGGAAGTGCAGAGTACAAAAACTATAACTGTACCATTCAACTTAGAGTAATTGCCCTTTTTAATCTTATGCTTTTAATTCTTGTCCGAAGCATAACTTGAAAACTACTAATGGAATGATAGAGGGCAATGCAAGGAAATCTTCATTCAAATTAGAGTTATTGCCCTTTGTAATTTTATACTAATAAACAGTGATAGAGGGCAATGAGAGGAAGTGCATCATGCAAGAATCACAACTCTGTTTTTCAAACAGAGTTATTGCCCTTTGTAATTTTATACCTATAACTCATGTCTATAGCATAACTTAAAAACTACTAATTGGATTGGTATGATACTTGATACAATGATAGAAGGCAATGGAGAGGAAGTGCAGAATGCAAGAACCATAAGTCTATATTCAAACACATTTTGTAATGTTATACTTATAATTCTTGTCTATAGCATAACTTGAAAACTATTGATGGGACTGGAGGATGTGCAGAGCACAAGAACCATAACTCTAACTTAAGCTTTAATAAATGCAGAATTATTCCTCTTTCTATACTTTATTTATTTTAATATACCCGGTAACATGTTTATCATCAGACATATCTTGTCTATAATGTAATGGATTGCCATTCGTCTTTTAATTGCTAGGCATTGGTATGTTACTGCTTTTAGACCTTTTTCTAAGAAAATCACTCATCATGTAGTAACAGATGGACCTACATAATTATGTTTTTTTGTTTTTTTCATTGCGGACGCCTTCGTTCACACAAAGAATCGTTTTTGAGGAGCATCCATTGGTTCTACTGAAATTCTTATGTTAATAGCCTCAGAGGTTGGTATCATCGAAATGAAAATAACACACACATTGAAGTCGTACATTCGGCTAGTAACGTCTTGTCTTGTAATTCTTCCAACTCCATTTCGCGATCCAGCATTTGCACCTTTAGGGTGCCATTTATCTTCTTTCTTCCTCAGTATAAACTGACACATTGCATATAATATCTGTTTTGTATTTTCAGTTGGTGCCAGGAGGGGAAGGTCCAGAAACATAGAGACATTTTGACAATAAATTAGAGATAATTTGACTATAAATAAGTAAGGAATGTGTAATGAACTAAACATCATAATATGAAAGCATTATACAAGTTGAGAACAACTGCAACTTCTGGATAACAGCCAAATCTGCTTTACAGAATTTAACGATGACTTTTTAAAGGGCTAGAGCAAATATGTGTGGGAAGTAATCACAACCTCAAGTCGGCCGAATTTGTGTATCTATATATTTCCATTAATTGAGTAAGTGGAAATACTCATTGCAGGATGGCCGATTTGAACTTTAATAATATGTGTTATTCAACTTTGTTTCATTAAGCAAGATAATCAATCTGATTTATAAAGCAGTTTTTAGATCAACTTCTTGAAGAAAAGGTGACCCGATATACTTGCCCCATGTCTCTGTCTCTAGTAAGTCGAGATTCCTGTTCTCAGACAGCTCTTATGATACCATTCCTTTAGATTTTAAGAATAAAACCTAGAAAGTGAGAATTTTTTAAGGCGAATATAACACAGTGAACTAATTTTTATAAAGGTCATACATGCTAGAAGTTCTAAAGCGGGGTTTAGAGTTTATAATGACATGTTCAGGTTTCTGAAATTTCGTAATGAATTTATGCATCATATTTCATTTCATTTCTCATTAATTTAATGCTGAACATTTTGTTCACTTTTTATGCTCTCCGAATAATATTCGGGGGAACATATAGTTGCCGCTTTGTTTGTTAGTCTGTCCATCTGTCTGTCCTGCTTTATCAGTCCGGAGCAGAATTTGAAACTACTAATTAGAGTGGAATGAAATTTGACACAATGAGAGGTAATGCAGAGCACAAGAACCATAACTCTACATTCAAATTAGGAGTTCTTGCCTTTTTTGATCTTACAGTTATAATAATTGTCCAGAGCATAACTGAAAAACTACTTTTGACATGACACAATGATAGAAGGCAATACGAGAAAGCACAGAGACCAAGAACTGTAACTAGTTCATTTAAATCAGAGCTATTGCCCTTTGCAATGTTACACTTAATACTTCTTGTCTGGAGCATGATTTGAAAACTACTTCTGGGACTGGAATGATCTTAACACAATAATAGACGGCAATGAGAGGAAGTGCAGAGTGCAGGAACCAACCATAACTATAGTCATTTAAATTAGAGTTATTGCCCTTTGTAATATTATATACTGATAATTCTTGTCCAGAGCATAACTTGAAAACTATAAATGAGATATGAAACTTGATACTATGAGAGAAAGAACCATAACCCCTAATTTTAGATCGAATAAATACAGAATTATCCCTCTTTGTAAACTCCCATCCCATTTATTTTAAAATAACATATTTATTAGAAATCTCATTTCGGTTATGTAATGGATTTGCCATTATTTTAACTGGTAGGCAACAGTATGGTTTTGCTTTTGACCTTTGTCTAAGAAAATCACTTGTATCGCATCTGATTGGTGTACATTTTCCCTTTAACTATGTCCAATGGTTTGACTTCATTCACACAAAGCATCCATTTTGGAATCTTGGAGAGTTATCCGGCGGTTCTACTGATATTCTTGTTTTTCATGGTACCTTGTTTTGTAAAAAAATATTGTTTTATCATACATTGTATTGATTCATTGATTGGAACATTAAAGAAAATGTCCTGTAGAAGTTGTTGCTTTGAAATTAATAATGAACCTATATGAGAGCATTCCCACACTTGAATATATTGACAATACTTCTTGGTTTATTTGTTCATTTGAATGGTGTTTTAATTCATTTTTTGCAATCCTAAATGCCTTGTTGAATTTCGACGAAACTTGGCAGGAAGCATCGGTAAGATGTCTAGTTGTGCATTTCACGCTTTTGTTCCAGTTCGCTGATTTTTGACGGGAGTTATGGCCCTTTGACATTTTTATTTTAAATTTCTTGTAGGCGCTACTCCTCTTAAATGGCTTGTTGGATTTCTAAAAAATTTGGCAGGAAGCCTCAGTATGATGTCTAGTTGTGCAAAGCGCGGTATATCAATGAAATCTTGGACAATTTTGAAAACCAGCTAGATCTTGTTAGTAATAACAGAGTTATGGCCCTTGATTTGTTGAAAAATGCTATATTGTATTTTCCTTTGTTAAATCTATTGGAGAAGAGAGCTATATCTATCTAAATCTATAAGAGCTGTTTAAGCCAGTAGAGCGTCCACAGGCCCTCTTGTTTGCACATGTTAGGCCATATGAGGGTCAATTTTTAGGGCTTGTGCCATGGTCTGTTGTCCGTCATCCGTCCGTCAGTCCATTAAGTTTTTGTTGTCGACACTCTATCACCTTCATTTTTCATCCGATCTTTATCAAACTTGGCCAGAGTCTTAATATCCATAGAGCTCGAACGAGATCGAAAACCGTCAGTGTTGGATAATAAACACCGGAGTTACAGCCCTTGATTTAACGAAAAATGCTATATTTTGCCTTGTCAACACTAGCACCTTCATTTTGCGTCCGATCTTTACCAAACTTGGGCAGGGTCGTTATATCAATGAAAGCTTGGACGAGTTTGAAAAACACCGGAATCGGATAATGAACACCAGAGTTGTGGCCCTTGATATAAATGAAAAATGCTATCTTTTGCCTTGTCATCTTTCTAGCATCTTCATTTTGCATATATCTTTACCGAACAGTACTATACTCAGTTGCAAAAGAAAGTGGATACTTAGTTTTGTTTTGATTTAATTGTATAACGTTTTTTTAGAATTAACTTTACAAATTCCAAAATGAATATGCCATGTTTGGTACCAATGTTTTTGTCCTAAGACATTCCATTGCCAATATCATGTTGTCATTTGTTTTTCAATAGGTCGAATCATTAAGGGACTGTTGCTTGATAAAGACAGGGAGTAAGTAAGTATACTTGCTTACTCCTGATAAAGAGGATAGGGTGTAAAGTCAAATTGTCAAAATGTCCAGTTTCTTTTGCAACTGGGTATAGCTTGCTAATATCAATGAAAGGTTGGACAAGTAAAAAAAACTAGCTAGATTGGTCTCGTAACACCGGAGTTATGGCTCTTGATATAGTTAAATCTGGTATATTTTGCCTCGTTAAGCCAGCAAATAGGGCCTTTGTTTTTTATCTGATCTTTACCGAACTAAGCCAGATTGTTGATATCAATGAAAGCTCGGGCAAATTCGAAAAACAGCTAAATTGGACCAATAGTACCCAAGTTACGACCATTGATAGCATTCCTGCAAAGCTTCACTATTAACAGAGTACGCGTTTGCCGCAAACTTAGGATGCAACATTTTGCAAACTCTTTACGTTAAGTGCAGTAATGAACTGGCTCAATTTTTCAATTCGGAGGAACTTCCAACATTTATGAGTTTCTTGTTACAACGTGTACTGTGATTAAAACGTCTACAACACCACAGTTGTGTACTTTCTCTAACTGCAACTTTTTTTTAAAAAAACATCTTGGGATTTCCTTGAAATTTATATGGAATTAAGTGTGCAGTATATACAATATATAGCGGAAATTCCCGTGTCGCGTTTCTTTTCCCTTTCAGTATATATCAATACAATTAGTATCGTTTGATAAGGAATGACTAGCAAGCGTGAAAGCCAAATAATCCTTAGTTGTTATATTCGAACCGTTCATGCATTGACAAAATAGAATGAACACCCCGCGTAATCTACACCAACGGGCATTGCAAATCTACCTTCTATTGCCATGATTGCAGTTAAAAATGATACTTCTTTCACAAATATGTATTTTAAAAGTTCTGGATCAAGGTTTGGATTGTCTTTGATATAGTTACAATCTATTTCTTTACCGTTCCTAAAATCAGTCCTCGTCTAGAATCAATAAGCATGCGCTTTCGAACTTATTCCATCTGTTTGCATCTCAACAGGACTACTTTTAACGAATCATTTTTCACCACCGCGCTGAGACTACTATTGCTTATAGAAAACTTCAAAATCCTTTGCAGTTAGTACTTCACGAATCTCACTTTATGTTTTTGTCCACTACCAAGTTTCTTTCTAGTAAATGTTCCTTACAGTGGCGGCGGCCTATTTCAAAATGATAAATGTGCCTTCTACCAACTTTACCAGCAGTTCCTTCAAATCCTGGAACTCGTAATAGGTTTAACATATTTTGATATCCGCGATATTCAAGAGATTCAACAAATTAATAAGGCAGAGTAAATGATATTGATTAATTGTCTTATTTACCCTCTAAATGGTAATGATTCATGATTAACTGGTTTATCCACACCCACGCACGCACGAATGCACTCACACAAACACAGCCTGCTTTTGTTTCAATTATAGTATCTTACGACAGCACTACACTACAATTAATCAACTTGCCTAAATCTGCGAAGCGGAACAACTTCCACAAATCCCATACAGCGGCAGTGCAGGTCTCTCTTCGACGCCATTGGGCGTTCCTAAACACGGAGTGAGATCAAGGTTACTTCATAAATGGGGCGGGTAGTGTAATAGATAAATACTAACATGGAAACACATTAACATATTTAGTATATTAGTAGTACAGTAATCTTCCTCCTTGTATAGGAGAGAGCGCACGCACGCACGCACGCACGCACGCACAAACACAAGTTCTATACAATGCAATATGCATCAACATATTTACAAATAACATGCGCAATCGATCACTTGCACACGCACGCACACACACACGCACGCACGCACACACACACACACACACACACACACGTGCTATACAATGCAGTATGCATCAACATATTTACACATTAACATGCTGCATCAACATATTTACATATTAACATGCTGCATCAACATATTTACACATTAACATGCTGCATCAACATATTTACAAATTAACATGCTGCATCAACATATTTACACATTAACATGCTACATCAACATACTTGCACATTAACATGCGCAATCGATCACTTGCACACGTATGCAAGTAATTTAGTAATAATAAAAGGCTGTTTTATAATTAACATAATAGCACAGGTAATAACTGATGACACATTTAAATTGGTGGGACTATAAACTGACTTACGCTCCTTAGTCAGCGGACCGATGCAAAGGAGAGTAATCTGACTATGTATGAACAATAATTCCCAACATGTTGTCATCCTGATAATAACATGCATATCTGATCTCGAGGATCTTTAAACTGAGGTATTGTTTTAATCTTCGGTATTGTTTTAATCGATTCATTTCTAACATTGCAATCCACAGTTTTTGTCACGCAACAGTAATGCATTATATGTAAATATGTAATCTGCGGCCATAAAAAGAATTGGTATTATAATAAGCATTTTCTTAAACAGGCACTCAGAGGTTCAAAATGAGGACCGGGAAGAAATAGCATTGAGTACAAACAGAAGATCCCATTTGGGAGCAAAATAAGGGACTGCTGAATTCTCTTATACTATATGTCTTATACATAGACAAACTTGCCACATATGAATCTCATATGAAAGGATATTCAAATGAATGAAAATCATATGAAAGGTTTCATATGAAAATCATATATTGCTCCTTTTTGTTGATTCTCATATGAAACCTTTCATATGAAAATCATATGAGAATCATATGTGGCAAGATTAATTGCCTGTGTAATGTTAGAGATAAGATGTCTATCTAAGGAATACTTTCTGTAATATCTTAATACGCGACAGAAATATAGAAATAGCTGAACAGTACCCCTTAACTAAAGAAGTGAGAGTAATTTGTCTTCGAACAAATAGACGAGGAAGTCCAATAGTGTGGTCGAAGAATGATGGAATGGATCCAATTCTCTTGAGGTACACCAACCAGGCCATCTAACCATCTCTGCTCGCAAACTGCATAAGTGGATACCTTCTAGAGGTGCACACTCGGTGGGCAATTCTTACAGAAATCCCAACGCCTGTATATGTCGTTTGAATACGTCTGGTTTGTGTTGAAAGGGCCGTGACGGGGTTCGACACCGGAGATTTCGCCGTGGGTTAACCTCAGTGGTGGAGACAGATGGGAGGGAATCTGGGGTGACCCGTCCAAAAGAGATACTATCAAAAAAAGAAGGAAAAAGAAGAGTCTTGACACTCATTGTTTTTTCAGTTTTAGAAACTGTTGTAGGTGTTGGGTTTGTCCAAAGATGGGCATCCGAGAGAGTTCTGTAGAGAAAGGCGGACTCCGTGAAAGTTAAATGACTGATATGCAAAGTTGGTTTGGAGTAGCCAATCGTCCAGGTAAGTATGCAGACGAATTTCCAAGTGATAAACATGGAAGCAAACCACATTGGCCGGTCGAGCGAATCCATAGGGGCTGGGGCTAGACCAAACGGTAGAGCTCTAAGCTGATAGGTTGAACCCTGCCAGACGAACGGAAGGTATTGCCTTGAAGAGGGTTGACCCCTTGTGGACGGGAACGTAAAGGTTTTTAAGATCCATGTAGATTACGCAGTAACCCTCTAGTACTTCTAGCCAAAAGAAGTGTTTCGGATCCATTTTCAAAAATGACGTGACGATATATTTATTAAGAACCGAGAAATAACGCTTTTTCAACTGCATTTGGGGTTTGGCTACTACAAAAAACGCGACCTGGTTCCACTGCCATAACAAGGAAAACAACATATTTCTGTGTTTATGGGATAACTGATTGGAAACACACTTCCAATGATGGACCTGTCCTGGGGAAAGGCAGCATTAGGATAGAGGAGGGGAAGTGGTGAACCAGGAACCACGTCTGAGTCCATAACCTCTACAGAAAAAGACGAAAGAAGCAGAAGCAGGGAACCTGCTTACTCTGCGTGTAAGCGATAGAAGGTCAATGGCTGACTCCAAATAATAAATACCAAACAGAGGTTCACGTAGTAGTACTGACAGATGCAACAACTAAAAGCCAGACTAAAGGCACCCACGTTTTCTAAGAAGGTTTATTAGTTTTGGAAAGGTTGACCAGCTGTCTTTTGGAAGCTCTGAAGTAATACTCTACTCGAGGGTGTGCAGAAGAACTCTGGAGCCAGATCTAACACGTTGGAACGATTACCGCCGAGAGAAAGAATTGCAATTGGATCAATTGTTGCTGTGATAACCGAGAAGCAGTGTCCTTGTCGCCTGGAACTGTTGTACCGACTTTTGAAATAGATGCTGTTCGGGCGTTGTTTGTGAAGGTGCTGCCGACGGTATAAGATCTGTACCTAGGATTCAGGGCACACGTAGAGAAATCCGTTGAATCAGACTCGAGAGTAATACAACGACAACTTACTCTGATGTGTCTACCTCTAGCCTAGAACGTCTGGACATGGTTCCAGCAAGCCCAGACCTGGAGGAGTGAGAGTAAGAACTAATAAAACTGTTCCAACGACCATCATTAACGCTTATATGCATTTGGAATATATAATCCCGACATGACATCTCACTATCTGTATGCTTGTTGGGTGCCTGTATACGTAAAGGGTATGGGTACGGGAAATTTCGTGGTCTCGAGATCAGTCCTGTGATACTCATCTTATAATATTTATATTAACTTGAATTCACTTGCGTCTAATTTCAAATAAACTTCAATTTTAAGTCGGCGGAGCTTAAACTCACGCATCGGTGTTCTCAATAGAAAAGGGCTATTCCGCGGTCTGGAAATACGTTGACGTTTTTTATCTTTCTTTCACTTATTTATCATTACCAACCTCCCAATGCAAGTTATTATTGGTCTTTTACTAACGGGAAAATAATGTTAATAATGTAAATATAAGAACTGATTGGCAAATGTTCGAGGTTTATGCGGTTTTGAACGCTCTTCATGGGATTTGCCATTCACTGCCGCATAAACGCCGAACATTTGCTAATCAATTCTTAACTTGTATTATTGGAAGTTCAGTCATGTTCTGCTCATCTTATACTAGTTCTGATGCATCATGGTAGTCCCGTTATACCCATCTTATACTAGTACCTATAACAGTTCAGTCATGTGATACCCCTCTTATACTAATACTGATAACATTCCAGTCATGTGATACCCATCTTATATTAGTACTGATGACAGTTCAGTCATGTGATATCCAGCTTATATTAGTACTTATGACAGTTCAGTCATGGGATACTCATCTTATACTAGTACTGAGGAAAGTCCAGTCATGTGATACCCAGCTTACACTAGTACTGATGATAGTTCAGTCATGTGATACCCCGCTTATACTAGTACTGATGGCAGTTCAGTGATGTGATACCCATCTTATACTAGTACTAATGAGAGTTCAGTCATGTGATACCCAGCTTATACTAGTACTGATGGAAGTTCAGTGATGTGATACCCATCTTATACTAGTACTGATGAGAGTTCAGTCATGTGATACCCAGCTTATACTAGTACTGATGGCAGTTCAGTCATGTGAAACCCATCTTATACTAGTACTTATGAGAGTTCCGTCATGTGATAAGCTGCTTATGCTAGTACTGATGGCAGTTCAGTCTTGTGATACCCATCTTATACTAGTACTGATGAGAGTTCAGTCATGTGCTACCCAGCTTATACTAGTACTGATGAGAGTTCAGTCATGTGCTACCCAGCTTTTACTAGTACTGATTGCAGTTCAGTCATGTGATACCCATATTATACTAGTGCTAATGAGAGTTCCGTCATGTGATACCCATATTTTACTAGTACTGATGGCAGTTCGGTTATGTGATACCCATCTTATACTAGTACTGAGAACCGTTCCGCCATGTGCTACCAATGTTAAACTAGTACTGATGGCAGTTCAGCCACGTGATGCCCATCTTATACTAGTCCTAATGACAGTTCCTTAATGTGATACCCATCTTATACCAGTTTTAATGACAGTTCAGTCATGTGATAATAATCTTAGAATTAATGGCAGTTCCGTCATGTGACACCCATCTTATGCTAGTACTGAGGACAGTTCAGTCATGTGATACCCATCTTATACTAGTACTTATGGCAGTTCCGTCATGTGATACCCATCTTATACTAGTACTTCTGGCAGTTCTGTCATGTGATACTCATTTTATAGTGGTATTATTGGCAGTTCAGTCAGGTTTTAAAGATAAACATGGCAATCTTGAAGTGTTTAACAAGCATTGAAAGTGTGTGTGTGTATTTCTAAGGATTATAGTCCCTCCACCTACGATTATAGGCACACTGTCTGGACTTTTATCTGTGTGTTGTTGTGTGATGTGATGATATGTCTACTTGAAGCAGCGAACTCAATGTTTTTTTATAGTGCTGCCACACTGGAATACCACGCCGTAGTAGACATGATAGCCCCACCCACCCAGTCACATTATTCTGACACTGGTCAATCACTACCCATTATTTGCTCGTCAGGCAAGGGTTACAAGTGACTAATCCATTTTAAAGTCTTTGGTATGACGCGGTCAGGGGACTCGAACCCACGACCTCCCGAATGCAAGGCAGACGCTATAACCACTACTCCACAATGCTTCGATAACAAGCATTGAAATTATCGCCTTTATTCAAATTATCGCCTTTATTCAAATTATCGCCTTTATTTATTTATCCAGTATCATTTTCACTTTAAACCTGCTTGCATATAATTAAATAAAAGTTCGACTTTTATTTTTCTTGCCTTTTTTTTTTTTCATCGATTGAAATATATTGTTTGTGCAATATTGTCAGTAGGTAATAATATGCCAAACAATATGTTTTATACTTTTCGTATAATTAATATTAATGATTGAACAAATGCAAGTCCTGAAGAAAAACTAACGGGACGCCGTGAGTTTTTAACAAATCAAGATCCAGCCGTGTGTCGCTTTAATGGCACTTCAGCCATGTGATAGCATCGAATTTTTCTACTAGTATCGATCGAGGGCGAGAATGATGTGATTATTAGCAGCATTTTTGTTTCTTTTGATTGCTTCTTTTGATGTTGTTAAGCTTTTGTACAAAAAACATATGGACATGCTGACATTGGGGCGAGCGTTTTGATCCATATGACTGATGTACGCATAATATCTGCTTTCTCGTGTGAGAGGTATATAGAGGTGTAAATACTATAATACTCAGGTGATACGCGTCTACGTGAATCTTCACCGAGAAGTTGTAGTAGGAGACCTGTGTGTACCGGCGGCAGGTGTTAATTAACACGAATATGAGGACTTTTTACAGGTTGTTGGAATTTCTGTGTATTGCAGGTAAATTGTATTTGTTTAAATCGTTACGGTTATAAAAACCAAAAATTGTGCTCTAAGGGAATTGATGCTCTGGAGCTGAAAGAAATTATTGCATGTTTAAAGTAATAGAGATAAACTTTACTGATCACATCAGTGCTCCAAGAATAGGATAGCCCGACGCCCGGGGCTCCTCATTTTGCATACAAGGAGCCCGTCGGGCCTGTCTAAAAAAAAAAGATATGTTTTTCACTTGATCTCAAGATCCTCAAGACAAAATACTCCCATGTGTATCTGAACTATGAAAACACTTGCAATAAAGTAATTAAAATGTGTTATACACAAATCGAAACAATAAGAAGTTTGAATATTTTGCCTGGCGTTGTGTCGGCAGTTTGTCACAACTTCGAGATCGACAATTTCTGACGTGACATTGTATTGACAATGTATGCCTTTTTTTTTCTCCGTAAACATAATTCCTAATGGACAAAATTTGCAAACTGTATCATTTTGTTCACTTGGATTTCTTATATTTTATTATACACTTCTCATAGTATATGTATGTAACTGTTGCCGCCAAATGTATTGGCGATGAACATGTATATATGTTTGAGTCAGAATAAAAACTGAAACTGAAACTTGTATTTTATCATGTATGTCATAAATTTAACATAAGTGACTTTAACATGTTTGCGTCACAATACGTTTAACTAATTGTAATACATAAAGTTGAGTAATTACCTACGTTCTGTGAAGACATTTTTATGTGCAGGGCGGCATGTTGTTTTTGTTTATCTTAATCACATCGCTTTAAGCTTTTCGTAAGTATAACACTGCGAAATTATAATTTATTTAATTTTAAAGCTACTGCATTAGTCAATGTATTTGTCAATGTGATGTGTATGTGAAAAAATCTATTTTTTTCCCCGATGATATACAGAGGTCTTGCATGGTCCAGGGGATAGCACGTTGGACTTTAGATCCGCAATTCAAGCTCCCTTATCCTCGTCTACAGGATGACGATTTAAACCGAGCGGTCCCGTATATTGGAGACTATCCTAAGAACCATAATAATTGATTATGTACTAAAGGAAAGAAAGAAACGCGACTCGGAAATTTCCGCTATATAATGTCTGAACTGCACACTTAATTCCACTTTATATGCCAAACAAATCCCAATATAGTTTGTAAAAAAATGGTTGCAGCTAGTTAGAGAAAAGACACAGCTGTACTGTTGTAGACTGTTTAATCACAGTACACTTTGTAACACGAAATTCATACATGTTGAAGTTCCGCTTTGAAAACTTGAGCCATTTTAGTACTGTGTTTAATGTAAAGAGATAGCAAAGTTGCACATCCTAAGCCGTTACAGGATCGAGTAGCTGCCCAAACGATGTTTCTGTCAGTAATGAAACTTTGAAGGGATACCATTTGGTGTGTTATGTGTTGCTTTAGACTTTCCGAAAGGAAAGGGAAAGGTATAAATTGAAGCAATGTACCATTCACAGCAGCATATTATACATACGCTATATATAGCGGATATTCCCGAGTTGCGTTTCTTTTGTCATATAGTAACTATTTCACGACATTCAACCTGTTTAAATGTTGTGAATTATAGCCGATACCAGAGCTTTTCTAATATATAACGCCTGTAATTGCCGTTCTACATAGAAAAAATATGCAAATGCACATTACTTCTTGCAAGTAAAGAACAAAACCAGGTAGTAATAGATACTGTTATAACGATCAATCACATAGTTCCTCTTTAGAACTAGTAACGAAACTATGTGGGTATCTACATGAATCTACATGTTTTCCTATATTCCGATAGTGTTACCACTTACCAGTTCGTCGCTCTGTCTGTCTACCAGATATTTTATTTATTCAATATGTCTGTTTATCTGTTTGTCCGTCAGTTTATATGCATACGGACGGACGGACAGAATTCAATATCTTGATAAGACGAAATATTGCTTCATGCTTGTTGAAGTTGTAAGTTCAGGGGATGAAAGTGTAGATGTTTGTGTTGGAAGTTGTACGTTCACTGGGATGAAAGTGTAGAGGTTTATGTATGGTGGAAGTTGTAAGCTCACTCAGTGGGTCGAACGTGTAGAGGTTTATGGTGGAAGTTGTAAGCTCGGCGGTAGAAAGTGTAGAGGTTTATGGAGGAATTTATAAATTCAGGGGGTGAACGTGTAGAGGTTTATGGTGGATTGTAAGTTCAGGGGGTGAAAGTGTAGAGGTTGGCGGAAGATGGTGGCACTTGTAATTTCATGGAGTGAAATGTAGAGGTTTATGGTGGAAGTTGTAAGTTCTGTGTGGTGAAAGTGTAGAGGTTTATGGTGGAAGGTGTAAGTTCAGTAGGGTGAAAGTGTAGAGGTTTATGGTCGAAGTTGTAAGTTCAGTAGGGTGAAAGTGTAGAGGTTTATGGTGGAAGTTGTAAGTTCAGTAGGGTGGAAGTGTAGAGGTTTATGGAGGAAGTGGATAGTTATGTGGGGGTAAAAGTGTAGAGGTTTATGGTGGAAGTTGTAAGTTCAGTAGGGTGAAAGTGTAGAGGTTTATGGTGGAAGTTGTAAGTTCAGTAGGGTAAACGTGTAGAGGTTTATGGTGTAAGTTGTAAGTTCAGTAGGGTGAAAGTGTAGAGGTTTATGGAGGAAGTTGTGAGTTCTGTGGGTGAAAGTATAGAGGTTTATGGTGGAAGTTGTAAGTTCAGTGGGGTGAAAGTGTAAAGGTTTATGGTGGAAGTTGTAAGTTTAGTGAGGGTGAAAGTGTAGGGGTTTATGGTGAAAGTTGTAAGTTTAGTGAGGTGAAAGTGTAGATGTTTATGTGAAAGTTGTAAGTTTAGTGAGGTGAAAGTGTAGAGGTTGCAAGTTCAGCAGTAGGTGAGGTGTGTGTGTGTGGGGTGGGGTGGGGTGAATGGCGGCGGGCGGGGGTGAAAGTGTAGAGGTTTATGGTTTAAGTTCTAACTGCCTAGGCGGTTCTGTTGGTTGAATGCGTACAGGCTAGTAATCGTCGAAGATGTAAGTTAGGAATTAAATAACAGTTATAAGTAATGCATTAGAAGTAAGAAGTAATTAAACATTATAAGTTTAGAAGTAAAGCCAATTGTTTTGGCGTATTACTAATTACTGTGGATTAAAGTGCCCCAGTAATATATTTAAACATTAGGTAGAATAACGATAACTATGAACACTTTTTTTCCCCATTTATTTATTTACAAGCAGTCTCACAATGAACATGATACTAGATTATTCTAATTTTTTAATGTTGGATTCACTTCAAGCTTCAAACGTGCCGTGTGTCATTGTGCCGTACCAATGTGTAATCGGTACGCCAGTATACATGGTATAAGCACGTGTGTATGTGGATCTATAGCCATGTGGTGACATTAGTTCGTGACGTAACATCACAAAACCGGATTTAATTTCTTAATTATTTACCTGCACGTCGAAATAAAGTTGTTTCAGCATGTAGACACTTAAAAGACATATTGCAGTATTCTACCTGCGTTTGTTTACGATAATAACATATAATTTACACGCTTGTTATTTGAATGGTTAACCGCACATTGTCTACTTGGTTTTCAACATAAACACCGAAGCTGTGAATAATAATGCTCTTTATGTATATGTTTATTCAATGCAGAAAAACTTTAGGTTAGGTCCATGAGTATACAGGGGGGCTGTCCCCCCCCCCCCCCAACCCCCCTACCCCACCCCACTTTTGGTACGCAGTATTTTGGGCAAATTTAGAGAGTATTCAGTACCCACGGCCCGGGTTAAAATAGTATTCAGTACTCGGGTTATCAATGTTAAATAGTATTCAGTACTCGGCTCTAAAATGAAGGAGTATTCATTACTCAGCTCTAAATGAGTACTCGGGGGAGGGATGGGGTGGGGGTGGGGGGGGGGGGGGGGGGGCACCCACATACATTACAACAGTTCATATATCACATCAATGTCAACAGCAGTTATATGTTTTGAGATTAACTTATAGACTGTAAAACAACTGTATACATATAGTATAATTAAACACTTTCTATAATTGCAATATACTATTATTAACAGTTGCGTATACAAGTATTTGCTTCAGCATGTTTGAGTAAATACAATGCATAACAAGACAAAGGCAAATCAATATACCTTTGTCATGGCTATATATATGGGAGAGTATGTAATTATGCATGCACATAATTTATTTCATTTCGTATTGTAAAACAATTGAAAACATATGTTGCTAGATTTCTGATTGTATTTTCGTTATTTGATGACATCAATTCTATGAATTTTGGTATATTAGGTTTGTTTCTGTAATACTTGTGTATGTACCTAATATGTATTAGTGTTTATAAAGTGAAAACTGATATTTTACAAAATAGAAACCCAAATATAGCGAACGTAGGGAACGAATGTTGGGTTTCTATTTTGTTATAATTTCAATGAAGAAATACTAACTTACTTAGTAGTAACCAGCTTGTCAACACTTCAATGAACGATGGCACTGGTATGCAAATGAACATTCCCGCAAACGTGATCGCATTTAATAAAACCAGGGACTCATAGACGGATCCTGATAACCTGAGTTACAATGAAATAAGTTAATACAAAATTTAAAAATTTAGTCGATGTGATTGGATAGTGGATAATGCTTTGCGCTCTAGAGCTGCGGAGTTCTGCACCGCACGGTAGGAGGCTTTACGGTGGCAAGATGGGAATCTGCATCCGTCATCTCAACTCCCTCTTAGGCCACAGTTCCAATATAACCTTTATTGTGTGAACCGAATTTCATTCTTGAAATATCCTAAGTTATTAACAGACGCAATAAAACCGAGTCTGCTATATACTTTCTCTTTTTGTGTGTGTTCGTCACTTCCAAAGGGATGCACTTTAGTGCTTAGTGGCGGCCGTAAAAAGACTTACTAGTCCTTTGGGACCATCGAACCCAATGTGTGTCAGGCGCGTAGCCAGACCAGTTTTCGCCATACGCATACCAACAAATCATTAAAACAGATTTGAAATGCATTTCCTGTCAGTTACTAATGTGTTCTTTTCTTGAATTTCTAACCATTTTCAAAATGTATGTGAAACGTGTCCTTTTATTGGTTCCCTTTCATGTTTTGTTGCCGCCGTTGATCCAATATGACTGCTAAGTGTAAAAATAGTTATAAAGGGAAGCTACTTATTTCTACTTAATTGTGTAGACTTATTATGTGACGAATGGTACCGTTGGAGACATTTTATTGGTGCGTTTAAATGTAAACTTTTTAATATTCTTATATTTTAATACATGTAATTAGGTAAAACATAATGTGACCAACAGACGCAGAGTTTTGGTCATTTGCAATAGCACACACCAACGAAACTCTATGGCACCGTCACCGAAGCATTGTGGTGTAGTAGTTATAGCGTCTGCCTTGCATTCGGGAGGTCGCGGGTTCGAGTCCCCTGACCGCGTCATACCAAAGACTTTAAAAATGGAGTAGTCACGTGTAACCCTTGCCTGACGAGCAAATAATGGGTAGTGCTACGACTGATTGACCAGTGTCAGAATAATGTGACTGGGTGGGTGGGGGTATCATGTCAACTACGGCGTGGTATTCCAGTGCGACAGCACTATAAAGAAACCATTGAGTTCGCTGCTTCAAGTAGACATATCATCACATCACACAACAACACACAGATAAAAGTCCAGACATTGTGCCTATAATCGTCGGGTAGGACGCCTGTCGTAGGTGGAGGGACTATAATCCTTAGAAATACACACACACTCTATGGCACCGTCACGTTGTCCAGCACCTGAATGACCCTAGTGAAATGCGACAACTATGAAATGTCTTTATTATATTGTTTAACAACAGGTACAGCATATAAAAGTGCAATGTACACTACAAAAAAGTAGCCACTGGCAATACTTGTAGTGAAGATAAATAATAATACATATCCTGCTATCATTGCGGATAGTTGAATCACACTTGATGTCAGGTAAACACACCCACACTAGTGTATCGTCACCTGTAAATTACAACTTCAAAGGAAAGTAGCGCTTATGTTTATGTCTGTCAACGTGTGCGTTCATTAGAGTGGAATTGAAATGTTGTTTAACAGCCCGTCAACACATTGTCGCAGGTTATTTAGAGCCTATATATAGAGAGAAACGGATTATGTACTTTGAGGACTAGCCTCGGTCACCCGGCCTGATTCTGATTTCTTCGTTACGCTTTGATCTTCAAAAGCGATATTTGTACGACATATATGCATGATACGGTCTTGGCAGGCCGAGACTATTTGAGGACAGGGACCGATCGATTTACGCCCCAATACGATGGACGAGGCTAAAACTGAATAAACTTAGTGGCACAAGAGAGGCTCGAACCCACAGGCTTTCATTACAATAGTAGAGAAATGATAGAGAGAAAAAGAGATGGTGTTTTATGTATAAAGTTAAATCAATGCCAGAATCTTAATTACACATTCATTTTCCGGATTTTTTTTATACATTTTTACTATTTCGTACATTTCCTCATCTATTGGGTCTGGTATACATTATTCTTCGTTTCAAGACTAAATATGGAAATTCTTCATCTATTATCTCAAAGCATCTGCCGGATCTATCACTAGTATATATATATATTGCCTCTTTTTCTGATAATGGATTGCGTTGTATGGAACGAGATATAGTGTGTTTTTCTCTCGACATCATCCTAACCTATTCTGTAAGTTTGTATTTTACTAAATACACATTTTACATAGCTAAATATAATAACAGAACAATAAAGAAGAAAGTGTAGAAACTAATCCATCGTGTAAGACTGTTATTATCATAATTATGTTTGCAGTGAAAGCATGATCCTATGATAACACTCTCGCTGATACAGCATACTGTAAGTGATAAAGTATCAATAAAACATCTACGGGGAGATTTACATTCCGAAGTAGATACTGATTATTATTTCCCAAAAAGAGGAACTTGCCTAATTTCCAATCTTTTCTTGTTAGCATGAACATGACAGCAAGATAACGTTACTGTTTGTTGTATAATATGTTTGACAGCGATCTCTCTCTCTCTCTCTCTCTCTCATTACGTGGTCCCACCTTAACTCCATTAAGCGATGGGAAAGCCTATACTAGGAGTATTTTATAACGGATATTTCGACAATAAAACACGTTTAAAAAAAAAATACTGAAAAAATGCGATAACCCGTATACAATTACCTATTAAATGATATGCAAACTTTTTAATCCGAAGCCAACCCCGTTTTCGCTTCTTGGACTAGGGGTTGGATGGGGTATGATAGTTAATACTTGGGCCACGTAATGTCTCTCAACAAGGATTGTGTTTGATGATTGAGGATAAACAATACATAGCCAATACATAGCTGTTTATTACATAATAATGTTTCATGATTGATGATGAACAATACATAGCCAATACATAGCTGTTTATTACATAATAATGTTTCATGATTGATGATGAACAATACATAGCCAATACATAGCTGTATATTACATAATAATGTTTCATGATTGATGATGAACAGAGATGTGTAAGATAGTTTGATTTTAGCAACTAAGACGATTTAGGCAACTAGGATCAGCAGAGTTGCTGTAAGGCAGTTTAGTTTATACAACTGGGATGATGGTAGTTTGATTTAGACCAGACCAACGTTTATTAGAAAGCTATTTCAGTTGAGAGTAGTCAAAAAACTATACTAAATGGAAAATAACGCAACTCGGGAATTTGCGCTATATAATGTATATACTACACACCTTATTCCACGTAATATTTCAGAGATATCCCAAGATGTTTTGTAAAGAAAAGGTTGCGGCTAGTTAGACACGCATAAAAATGTAATACATAGAGAATAATAAATGGGTATTATATCAGGCCTGAGACGCCATATCAGCCCGAGAGCTTTAGCTCGAGGGCTGATATGGGTCGAGGGCCTGATACAGGGTGTGATATGAAAATACAATTTTTTTATTCTATTTATCATATACTTGAGCTTTGTCGAAATTTCAACTTCAGCTCACTCACTACGCTGTTTTACAGGGAGGAAAAAAAAGTTTAGATCTAGTCCATTCTGATGTGCTCATGTCTGTCACGTTAGTGGTACACAACATTTATTTTTGTCCGAAATCTTATTGAAAATGAATTCCATTGAATTTGAAATTTTCTAATCAAGATGAATTGACATAAGTGGTTATTTTATCCACGGATACTGATTCTATAGCCAATAATCTGCCGCGAAAACAGATGGAAGTAACTAATGAAACGCAGACGACAAACAATACCCGTGACAAATCGTATAGAGTCGTAACTAATCGGTTATTTCGGTAAAAGGATCGAGATGAACATTAGGTTATTTCCGTGATATGACATTTTTTCACCCTATATTTCACGCGTGTGATAAAGCTTTATTGCCCGGCAACGAAATCCTGCTGTGTCGTATATTCAAAAACAACATATTTGTAGGAAAGTATATGAAACTGAATACAAACCATGCTGACTGAACAATATGTAGTTTTGATAACTGAAATGTTATAGAGCTTTTAAGCATGTAAATGAAATGTTATAAAGCTTTTAAGGCACACATTCTAAGAGATCTTCAACATATGTGATGGAATAACGAACATTACTGGCATACGACGTAAATGGCGAACCTTGGTCTATATTTTATCGTAGAGACAGGATGGAACGGTTAATTAAATAATTACTGCTGATGTTGCTTACCTGTCTTTTTGCCCGTGAACACTAATTAGTTATGACAGCATCATCGTTCTCATTCCTTTTACATTTAGTTTTTCCGTATCGATTAAGGAAAATCGGGTTGAAATTTTGACAGTAAAAACTTAAGGTCACCAAAACTAAAGGTCAAATCTTAAAAATAGTCCGCGGTGATAACATACATTCGGTATTTACGACTAACTTTGTGAAATTAGTTAAGTGTTCACATCTTTATATAGTCTCAGCAGTTTTGCAAGTGATCTTGAAATTAGGTCAACTGACTTCAAAGATCAGACCTTATTTTGGCCTAATTTCCTTTGCACAGGTAAACTGTGACCTACATGTGAACATACGGCAAAACAGTAGTCACCAATTAGAAGTAGGTCACCAAGTAGAAGTAGGTCACAAGTCACCAAGTAGGTCACAAAGTAGGTCAACATGGTGACCTTCTTTTTGTTCATCGAAAAAGAATATTAAGTATCTTTCTATGCAATCGGATTGTTGAATCACCTTGTTTACTCATCCTCACTAATATGTCCTCACCTGTATTAAAGAGAAGGGGAAATACATTTTTCTGTCAACAGCTGGGTTCATCAGAAAACGTATGGTGTATTATAAAACTATAATCTGTCTTACCTCAGGGGCGTTACATGTTTCGTATGTAGCGGTATTATTAATAAATCGTGTTTGTTTTTTGTGTGCAAGGAAAATGTATGTGCTGTTTATGACGAGAACTTTTTGTTTTAAACATGATATAGCTGATTATAACAAATTAAACAAAGAAGACTTAAATGTTGTAGTTATTGTTTTTCTGAAATATTAGAGAATGTCGTATTCTCCCAATATAACCGTATAATATTACTGTTCTGGGGCGTAGCGTGGCCTGTTTTCAACATATTCCTAATACGAGGTGCGTAGGCGCCGAGCTGGCGGTAGGGAGTTGGGCGGGTACTGGGAGGAGTTAATTTTCCACCATTACCCAGCTTCCTCTTCTGATTTTTATTGCATTTTTCAACTTTTTAGGATTTTTGTTAATATTTTTAATTTTTCCAAGTTACTCCCGTGAGGAAAGGAGTATACCACGCTACGTCCCTGTCATTGTTATTTCTCAGTACACTAATCATTTGTTTACTCTCGCTGAGACAACACATAAAGCAGGAACTACACCTACGTACCAATAAAACTTTACTTCCCACTTTACAGACCACCTGCGATAGGAATTCTATTAGCTCTGTTAATTATTAGTGTTGATTCAGCACACAGTCTTGAACAATTTATCCCAATAGACACTTTATAATTATGTAGCGTTCTGTGAAACATGTATGAGTGTTTCAAACATTGAATTCCGTTGAAGGCACAAACCAAGACACCTATACTCAGTTGCAAAATAAAGTGGACACTGAGTTTTGTTTAGATTTAATTGTATAATTTTTTTTCAGAATTAAATAGACACATTCCAAAATGAATATGCCATGTTTGGTACCAAAGTTGTTATCATTCGATTGCCAATATCATGTTGTCATTCGTTTTTCAATAGGTCGAATCATTAAGGGACTGTCACTTGATAAAGATGATAGTGTGTAAAGTAACATTTTCAAAGTGTCCAGTTTCTTTTGCAACTGAGTATATAAGGGGCACGGGTAGAGGTACAGTAAAAGTCGATCAACGGATATGTTTTACATTAGATGTTTATTTAGACAACAAGCGCGTGGTTGTTCGGGGTGGGGTGTTGGAGGTGACGGTGTGGTTGTTGTTTTGTATGTGTGTGTGTATGTGTGTGAGCGTGCGTGCGTGCGTGAGTGTTGGGGTGGGGGGATTTTTCATAATATATTTGCCTTAACGGGGCTTAAATTAATGAGGTCTTTTTCTTCTTCTGGTTGTTCGTTTTACGAACCCTCCTAGGAAAAAACGAAATTAGGAATTTCATTTTCCGTAAGGAATTTGATCATTTTCATTTTTATTTTACATCCTCCTAGATTTTAATCGAACATTTCATTCTCTTTTTCTTTTCAACGAAACATATTGTTTCCCCCCTTCTCCTACGGCATTTCTCTGTCTAAATGGTTCGTAAAACGAATGATCAAAAGTAATGGCCTGATGACAACCGAGTATTTGCAAAACAGATGGACATAGTGGTTCACATCCCCTGCAGTGGATGTTCATTTACCATAGAGCTAGTTCTTCTGTTATTTTGCAATACGATGAAGGAAACACCAATTAGCAGCATCGACTGAAACATGCACATCGTCTAAACCATTTTTTAAAACCCGATCTCACCGTTTTCTGGTATTAATCTATATAGTTATATCCAGCAACAATTGTTTCTGACAGTTTTCCCTATCAGAATTGCTTCGCGTTCGTATTGCACAGGCAGATCGGCGGATATTATCTAGTTAATTACTTTTACGTATGCCTAAAGATAAGAAGCACACTGACCCTATATCGTCCGTGTTCAGCTTTACAAATTGTATGATATTACCTGCTGACCTTGGCCTGTATGCGTGTAGGTACATAGCCAGGCATAAGCATCAGAGCCATTGTTTTAGTGCGGAGTTCTAATTAACAATTAACTCCAAGCTTTACACACGTCACATGCCGCCAATTTTAAATGAATTATGAGCTATCAACTTGACGCGTATTCAATTACGAGATGTATTTAAATAGTTTAGGAACCAGCCCCGAAATTTAACCGAGGCAAATCCCATTCTATGGAGATCCCGAGATTGATTTCTACATGCAGTTGTCCTGTGCTGTAATGCATTCTGCAGGCTAAAAGTTTTTCTCTACCCAGAGTTGTCGGTCCTTGCATCCACATTCAAACTTCTTATAATCTGAGCAAATAAGAAGAATCTTGTAAAACGATGAAAATTAAAAATTACTCGGTGACACTCGTTTTCTTCCGACTCGGCTTTATACGAAAGGTTTAACAAAAATAATTAAAAAAAAATAAAGATATGAAATGCTATAATTTATTAAATGAACAGTTAATTTGCTCAGATGTATACTCCAGTGGACTAAAGTTCATACTTCGGCATATCACTTCGCAGTTAAAATACTCAAAATGTACACCACCATTACATTACCCATAGGGTTACAGTATAGTCAGTATAGCTTTAATTTGTGCTTTCCAGCACTTTCCAAAATCTCATAACTCTAAACTGCCTACCTAAAATTAACTAAACTAAATACATAACAAATGTCCAAAGTAAACGGTGTTTCCGTTCGATTGTTTACCACTCAATCAGCAGCACCCCCGAATCATTAGTGGTGTGAAATCACGGTGTTGATTTTCTGTTCAGGCCATTTAATACTTGTATTTTAGCTATGGTCATGTGACAAATTATCGTGATGGCAGATACTTTCTGTGATGGCAGACATGTCAGACTACTTTCTGTGATGGCAGACAACTTTCTGTGATGTCAGACTACTTTCTGAAATGTTGACAGAGTTACACTGACCCTGGCAGAGATTGATACAAATCGAACAGGATGTAGTATTCACAGAACTCAGTCATTCAAACGCATGCACTAAAAAAACAAAAACAACAAGAAGTATATTTTTGTCATACTGACGTCATATCGATTTTTTCAACTTCATCACTGATATTTGGCAGGTGCCCTCCTGATTTTTTCAGGACTTCATCCGTGGTGCAGCCATGCACTCAAAGTACTTTGCCCGTTATCTAGGCATTGCCTATTTCATATTACTTCTAAATGAAGTCAAAGTCATGCACCATAACAAATTCTTCACACGATTCTTCCATACGTATACGGATTGTCTTTGTTGAATATCGTCTTCACTGGCGTGCCCTGCGTGATGGGGGCAGCCATGTTTGACCGGACATCTTTTCCCCCCATAATTCCAAGCGCCAAACACGAGAGATGATACTAGTATCGATCGAGGGCGAGCATGTATTTTTGTATGGAAGCAAAGTAAGCGACACCACAAACATAAAGGGTTTGACAACAGGGGTGCCGTCTTGGAACGTGCAGTGATACAAATGCTGCTGGGGGTTTAAAGCAGGTTCCAGGGTGCACCAAACCTCATTCTTACAAATTGTCATCCATATTTTAACGGGACAGTGTAAATACACGAAATCCCTTCCAGGCTGTATTCCCTTATAAGCTTGCCCGCATTAATAGGCAATGTAAGTAACACACAAAGAGGATCGTGTTTATATGATTATAAAACATTATATGATTATAAAACATAAAAGCCTAAACATCCATAAAGAAGGTACTGAATGACTTTGTCAAACGCCAGAGAAAAACAGAATAAACCGTTCAATTTATAATAAAATTATTTAAAAGCACCAGTTTTGATGTAAACTTATATAGATGTACTACTGTAGCTTGTAGTTTACACTAGAAATGCCCATGACATGGATCTCACTGAAAACAATCAGTGAAAAACGTAAAATTCGACGAAAAAAGGGCCGTAACTCAGGTAATACAAGGGCGACGAATCGATGTGCACATCTTGAAATCATAGGCAAGAATCCTCTAAAGTTCCGAAACAATCGGTTGAAAACCGTAGGAGGAGATAGACACACAAACCTTTCGGGATGGACGGAAGGACAGTCGGACGGACGGACAGACGAGAGGGACGAAGGACGAGACGGACATGGCTAACGCTATATGCACCCTCACCATTCGGTGGTAGGGGTATACATATCTCATAGGCTTTCATACGTGAGGAATGGAGTAACGGAAACTTGAATGTAAAATTAATGAAATGCGAAATGTAGGGGAATTGATCTATTTTTGGAAAATAAGAAAACTTAAAAATCAGCAAATAATATAAATACAACTGACATCACAAAACAGCATTCGAATTCTTTCTGGTTACCAATATATAGCAAGTAAGACATGTTCACGCAATAATGCAAAACATTCTCCAAGTGCATTGCACTATTCTACATATAATTGCCTGAAATTAGGCTTGTACCATTTGGCAAGTTTATTCCATCATTTTGTTAGACATATTTTGGCATAGAAATATTGTCTACGAGCAATGTAACGTATATATGATGTGTTTATTATACTACCTGTTTGAATAATGAGTATTTAGACGAAAGTTATATACAATATACAATTTGTTATTGACTGAGAATTCGGAAATGACTCCTAATAAATATTGAAAATGTCGTCTTTGTTTAGAAATAAATATAATAAACAAAGACGACATTTTCAATATTTATTAGAAGTCATTGCCGAACTCACATCTTAAAGGGACGTCTGGAATGAGCGCTAGCAACATGGTCCCTGTGTTTAAGTTTATGAATCCACGAGTATTAAAAATGATATTAAAGAAAAAAAAGTAGAATCTTTGTTACGGAAAAAAAACCAGCAGTATCGAAAACGTTTTGTTTGTCACGCTTTTGTGTTGATGTCCAATGTATCGCAATTTCCATTTCTATTTTTCCATTCCAGTTGTGCTAGTTTCCAGTGTGTCATGTAGAAACAAAAGGGATGCTGATGACCTGGTACCCGGTAACTGGGACAGTTGCAAGGCTGTAAGATATTTAATTTTAATAATTGAATTGAATGTTGTTTACCGGCTCATCAACACAGTATAGGTTATTTAGAGCCGCCCCAGAGAGAGGGGACGGATACATAGGAATCCGAGAACCGTGCCCTACTCTTATTATCGAATAGATTCCTATGGTTCTTTAACGTGCTCGGAGGATAGACCGATACACGGGACCGCCCGGTTTACGTCCCCATCCGACGGACGAGGCCAAGGGAAAGTGTCCTGCAAGAACACACTCATTTTAATAAAGTTCACCTTTAAAAGGAGTGGCGTCCATGTTAAGTAACAATAAGGTTGGTGGATGGACATGAGGTGTTTAACAATTTTTTTTGGGACTATCAATGCCTTTTGGCAGGACATATAGGCGACGTCATAGATATTAAATTCCATGTTATGGTCGAGATGTTGCGATTTGTTGTTCGCAACATCTCGATCATTGTACAAAATATTGTTTCGCTGATTGGTGCAATACATACTTTAAAGTATGGCATTATTGGAAAGTGCCTTTGATTGTAAAATGTTGTTTTTAAAAAGTATACTTTTACAACAAAATCATTTGCACTGCATACCGACTTATGTTTCCACAATTCACCGTTGTCGTTTGCAGGGGGCTCCAATACCACGGACACGAGTGGACACCTCTGCTTGGGTGGGGTTACTGAGAACATACTTTGCCACCAATTATATACAAGCATACCTGGTCCCTAATGAAGATGCCCACCAGGTAAATACAAATTGCGAACTATAAATGCAAAATACATAATATATGTTAAAAGGAAGCACGACGATCTTGTTTGTGTAAACTCTCGGCGTCCGGTAACATGGTGCATATTTGTAAATCATTATTTTATAATTATTTGAATTATTCAAAAAGAAAATTCACTAAAAATTCAATTACACTGTCATTTTCCCATGTTTTTGCACATAACTTGGTATATGTAATCGTCTATAAAAGATAAACAACATATCAAATGATTTTATTATTTCGCAAAGTAGGACGTATGCCCCCGGGGTGGGGGTGGGTTGGTGGGGGAGGGGGTGGGGAGGGTGGAGTGGGGGATGGAGGGGGTGGAGGGCCGGGCGGGGGCATTTGGGGGTATTTTTCTTAAAACATCTTTTGTGATTATGTCTCAAATGAAACATTATGATAATTGATCCTCACTCAGGGTCCCTCAAATGGTCAAAAGGTCAAAGACACTAAAAATTCAATTACACTGTCATTTTTCTATATCCTTGCACATACAACTTGGTGTATGTAATCGTCTATGAAAGATAAACAACATATCCAACGATTTTATTATTTCGAACTCGGACGTCTGCCCGGTGTGGGCGCGGCGGGGGTGGTGGGGAGTGGGGGGGGGGGGGGATTATGAAAGATAAACAACATATCCAACGGGGGGGGGGGGTGGGGGGGGGTTGTGTTTTTTTGATAATTATGTCTCAAATGAAACATTATGATGATGGGATTACACTGTATACATTTGTTTCCTCCTACGTCATCGGTGGTTCCTGCAGGAAGGGGCATCAAGTGAATTTTTTATACTTTTGCACACTAATTGGTATAATAGTCGTGTATGAAAGAGATAATGATTTATTATTTAAAACTCGCACGTCTTCTCCGGGGTTGGAGTTGGAGGGGGTGGGTTTTGGGTGGAGGGGAACAGGTTTTTTTTTTTTTTTTTTAAATTACGTCTCAAATTAACATTTTGGGGTTAGAGGTTAGAGTGGGGGTGGGGGTGGGGGAGAGAGGTAAATTCGGTCAAATATCTATTTTCCTTTCTCAATAAAGTGTAGGCTATTGATTTTGGGAATATCAGTATAATTTGCTCGAGGGTCACCATGGGACTGGGATAGGGGTCAAAAGTTCAAATACACAAATACCCTAAACATGTTTTATTCATTTACAGTGTCATGCATGTATACAGAAAAGCATAAATAATACTATTTCTGATCTGAGTATCAAAGAACGATCAAAACAATTACATGTAAAATGGATATGTGTGAAGAAAACGTGGGTATTTTGCGATGGAGCGCCGTCGAACTCGTTCTAGTTGAAATGTTTTCTATTTTAAGAGCGAGTATCCATCTGAGCATGACAAGAGACGAGGATTTATTTCCGGGTTCAAAGGTTCTGCAGGTACTCAAACACATGCTTATAGTTCAAGGTTCCGCAGGTACGCACACAAATACATGTTTATAGTTCAAGGTTCAGCAGGTACGCGCACACATACATGTTTATAATTCAAGGTTCCGCGGGTACGCGCACAAATACATGTTTATAGTTCAAGGTTCCCCAGGTACGCACACAAATACATGTTTATAGTTCAAGGTTCAGCAGGTACGCACACAAATACATGTTTATAGTTCAAGGTTCCGCAGGTACGCAGACAAATACATGTTTATAGTTCAAGGTTCAGCAGGTACGCACACAAATACATGTTTATAGTTCAAGGTTCCGCAGGTACGCACACAAATACATGTTTATAGTTCAAGGTTCAGCAGGTACGCACACAAATACATGTTTATAGTTCAAGGTTCCGCAGGTACACAGACAAATACATGTTTATAGTTCAAGGTTCCGCAAGTACACACACAAATGCATGTTTATAGTTCAAGTTTCCGCAGGTACACACACAAGTACATGTTTATAGTTTAAGGTTCTGCAGGTACTCACACCCGTAGGTACCCACACAAACACATTCTTATAGTTCAAGGTCCCTTAGGTACCCACTCAAACACATGTTTATAGTTCAAGGTTCTGCATATACCCACACAAACATATGTTTATAGTTCAAGGTTCCGCAGGTACCCACACAAACACATGTTTATAGTTCAAGAGTTCCGCAGGTACATACACACAGAAATGCTTATAGTTCAAGGTTCTGCAGGTACCCACACAAACACATGTTTATAGTTCAAGGTTCTGCAGGTACCAACACAAACACATGTTTATAGTTCAAGGTTCCACATGCAGTTACCCAGAAAACGCATGTTTATAGTTTGGAGGTACTGCAGGTACCCTCACAGACACATGCTTATAGTTCAAAGGTCCGTAGGCACCCACTCAAAAACATGCTTATAATTAAAATTGTCCGAAGGTACCCACACAAACACATGCTTATGAGGTTGCGCAGGTACTTTGGTAGTTTTGGCTTCCAGTCGTTGTGGCATAATAACCAGTACAGAAGCTGGTACAGAGGTCAGGTGACGTAAACATTGAAGTCATATTTAACACAGCAGTACTATATCAATATTCAATCCGTTAATTAATTAGTAAGACTACCGAAAACACTACCCTTGTAACCAAAGCAATGAAAACTATATAGTATTACAGTATACAATGGCAAACCAAAGATCTCTCCCAAGAATTCTCAAGTTACATGCATACTAGTTCACGCTTAAGTCAGAGTACGCACGTATGTGAACTTAAACAATTATTGTTTAAAATTAGCTTACGTCCTATTGAAAAGTTTCTTTGAATTATTGTTAATCTGTAAAACAAGTTCATTATGGTTTCGTTAACTATATACATGTACTGTGACATATATGTCTGCAAAAACTACTAACACATGTACTGCTGCCATCTAACCATATTGAAATACTATCAATGGTGATTCCACTTCCATATATCTCCAGCAGAAAACATTGTAATAAATCCATAGCCTCTATCTTTAGCAGAGAGACACAGTGATGCTGTGTATATTAAAGGACATACGGCAATCTTGATTTTTCAAAAACTCGCGGTGTCCCGTTAGTTTTTGTACTTAACATACATTAGTTAAATCATTAATAATAATCATAAGAATAGTATAAACCAAATTGTTTTTGCATATTACTGAATTTTGATAATATTGCACCAATAATGTATTTCAACAATTGGTAAAATAGCTAAGAAAAGTGAAAATTTTAAATTTTATTTAATGATATGCAAGCCGGTTTAAAGTCAAAATGTTACTTCATAAATAAAAAGAAGCCACTATTAACGGCCACTATTAACGTTTGATAAAAAAAATAAGATTGCCGTGTGTCCCTTTAAATACTTGAACGTAGTCAAGAACGTAGGTATACCTGCGAAAGAATAAAATTGAATTTCATTCATTTTCGTCTTTTAGGGTTCGCTGTTATCACGATCAACAAACAGGCGTTATGGACAGACGGACGATATTTTTTAGAAGCCGAGGAAACACTGGACTGTAATTGGATACTCATGAGACAAAGTGCGTAGTCAAGGGTATATACATGACAATTGTTGTGACGTGTGCAACATATGTGTTGCTTTCTTATGTGCACGTCACGTACATATGTGCCACGTATGAAAGTGATACATATTTGACACATAATCACCGCATATATTTTTCGCTTTTAAAATATTACACCTGTGGAACATATGGAATGTATACATATGTATTTCATATGAAACTAATATTATATGAAATACATATAGCATTGATTTAAATGTGTAGGGTTTTATAGAGAGTGGTTATACAACCTATTTGAGTTTCGATATTATTAAGTAAAAATTATTTGTACATGTATTACACACGTGTTACTTTTATAAGAAATACATATTTGGCATATATATGTGGCAGATATGTAAAACATAATTTCACACATAGATATATTCTCTCTGTATCCGACAGTATCTTTCTTATTACTCCTGAGACTTTTTGAGTGCGAATTTTCCAAAATTGTCTACACATATAAAAAACAAATCGTTGATTGTCTTAAAAATAAGAGGAAACGGTTCTAGATAAAGGCCGTTAATTAATCAGCTACATCATTTAGCAAATAGCAACATATTGATAGTTAAATAACAGAAAGAACAACACACTTGCTTACACTCATTTACACATATATCATTTGTATTCATTTACCAAAATAACTTCATCAGTTTTACTGTTCTTACCAAGGGCCCTTACGTTGTAAACAGTATTTATATTAATTACTACACATTGTAATTGTCTTATATTTTTTAAGGAATATATCTCATAAGCATGTCGTTGATTTTACATTAGCCTAATGTTTAAATAACTCTAAGTTATGTTATGTTTTTTTCCCTTCATAAACCTTTTAATGCACTTGCTATCAATTAAAATACTAATCAATTACCAAAGCGATAATTTCACAAGCTTGGGACATTTTTAGAATTAATTACTAGATCCTGATTCTGCCAAACGAAATTAACACCGGTGCGTCTGTTGGAATTAACACCGGTGCATCTGTTGGAATTAACACCGGTATATCTGTTGGAATTGACACCGGTGCGTCTGTTGGAATTAACACCGGTGCGTCTGTTGGAATTAACACCGGTGCATCTCATGGAATTAACACCGGTGCATATGTTGGAATTAACACCGGTGCATCTGTTGGAATTAACACCGGTGCATATGTTGGAATTAACACCGGTGCATCTGTAGGAATCCGGTGCATCTGTTGGAATTAACACCGGTGCATCTGTTGGAATCCGGTGCATCTGTTGGAATTAACACCGGTGCATCTATTGGAATTAACACCGGTGCGTCTGTTGGAATTAATACCGGTGCATCTGTTGGAATTAACACCGGTCCATCTGTTGGAATTAACATCGGTGCATCTGTTGGAATCCGGTGCATCTGTTGGAATTAACACCGGTGCATCTATTGGAATTAACACAGGTGCATCTGTTGGAATTAACACCGGTGCATCTGTTGGAATTAATACAGGTGCATCTGTTGGAGGCGCAAACCATGCACAAGCAGTATCATTTATTTGTATTCTTGACATGCCCCTGTGGGTGCCGGAGTGGAATACAACCACTGCATATCCGGCTAGAGGCAGAGGGGTAGGACCCATCACTCCCACACATTCATGTTCATTTTGTCAGTTTTTATCTTGCTCATTCAATGTCTTCATCATGCCACCGCGAATTAACACCGGTGCATCTGTTGGAATTAATACCGGTGCATCTGTTGGAGGCGCAAACCATGCACAAGCAGTATTATTTGTTTGTATGCTTGACATGCCCCTGTGGGTGCCGGGTGGAATACAATCACTGCATATCCCGCTAGAGGCAGAGGGGTAGGACCCATCACTCCCACACCTTCATGTTCATTTTGTCAGTTTTTATCTTGCTCATTCAATGTCTTCATCATGCCACCGCGTATGCAAACGTGGAAACGTGGCTCCGTCGTAAATGGAGTGTCCGCTACACAGCAACTCTGCAGTTCTGCAGGTTAGAAGGTTCTAGGACCATCTCAATATGGTATCTTGATGTAAATGGATGATGAGCCTGGCATGTTAATTTCTGTTAGGTGCCATATAACCTTTCATGTGTTGGGACGCCGTAAACCCCAATTCAATTAAATTATTCTTGACATGGGTCTTTACCCGTAGTATCTTTCATTACCTCATTTGTAAGTAACGTCGATAAATGTGACGTCAAAAATCAGCTTCCTAAAATGAACGATTGGAGTTCCCTATCAAGAACATTTTAAATGAAAGGGAACCTGAATTTGAAGAAACCTTGTGTCGAAAAAGGCACATGACTCCAGTGATTAATGGAGTACGGTCAAAACAAGAGTGTTTAAGCTAATATTAATGACTGTTATAGCGACACACACATATGTCAAACATATACAGTCAGTGGCGTAGCTGCCTGTAGGCACTGTAGGCACGTGCCCACACATTGTCCACAGATTTTTTTTTTTTTTTTTACAGAAAGCAGGTATTCATATTAATATATACTCTGTAAAAGAAGTTTTGGACCATGGCAATGTTAGAACCCGTACAATGATCGCTGAACCATGACATTCGACCATAACCCTTATTATCTCAATTGATAATTCATAGTAGATCAACAATCAACAATAATTATCGTTTACAATGAAAGTTTGCGAAAAAATAATAATCTTTTTATTGGTTACTCGAATGTGTCCGTAACTGTTACTTTTTTATGGACTTTGCCACCTTTTTTACAGACCCTTTGTGTTCGCGATATTAAAGTCAAATCTTGTTTGAAATTTAATGTTTCTGGTACCAAATTAACCGGGTAGGGTTGACCATGGTTATTAAAAAAAGATACTTAAATTTTATCCACTAGTTTTATTTTTATATGACTTTATATACCCTGGTCCAAAACTTTTACCGAGTATATGTTATTTTGTTCTGTTCCGATGTTTTTGTTGGAAATCTCAGATTAAAAAAAAAGCTTCAAATCGCGGGTTAAAAACATATTGTTTGCTGCTTAAAATACCGCCAGAATGCAGGATTTAGCTTCCTTCTAAAAAAAAATTCATGGGGGAGGCATGCCCCCGGAACCCCCTAGACCTTGTGCCTACAAACTGATTTAGGCACAGCTACGCCCCTGACAGTTACTGCACATCGATTTTCATTCACCGAACAGGGACAATTCTTGGGAGTCAATGTGTTGTTGTTTACAATATTTAAAACATGCGCATTTATTTCAAACAGTTCATGCTCTATCTAGTTCACACTGATTTTCACTTGGGTGTTTGTAAATATGTCGTACTTCTGAAATGAACGCACGCCAGTAGCGCTTTTATTGACACGTTCATGATCCTTACGTTTATGCTTTTTAGAAGAAACTGGAGTCCCGACGATGACGGAATGGATAAAAACAGAGTTAACGAGTGGACAGTTCTTGGGAGCCAGCCCGTTCCTCGTCGGCAGTTGTAAGTAAAGTCCGAGTTAGTGAGTGGACAGTTCTTGGAAGCCAATCTGTTTGTCATCGGCAGTTATAAGTAAAGTCTGAGTTAGTGAGTGTATAATTTATGGGAGCCAGCCCGTTCCTCATCGACAGTTGACAGTAAAGTTTGAGTTGGTGTTTGGATAAATCAGGGGAGCCAGCCCGTTTCTCGTCGGCAGTTGTAAGTAAAGTCTGAGTTAGTGAGTGTATAATTTATGGGAGCCAGCCCGTTCCTCATCGACAGTTGACAGTAAAGTTTGAGTTGGTGTTTGGATAAATCATGGGAGCCCGTTCCTCATCCGCTTTGTAAGTAAAGTCTTGAGTTAGTGAGTATAATTCATGGGAGCCAGCCCGTTTCTCGTCGGCAGTTGTAAGTAAAGTCTGAGTTAGTGAGTATAATTCATGGGAGCCAGCCCGTTTCTCGTCGGCAGTTGTAAGTAAAGTCTGAGTTAGTGAGTATAATTCATGGGAGCCAATATAATTCATGGGAGCCAACCCGTTTCTCGTCGGCAGTTGTAAGTAAAGTCTGAGTTAGTGAGTATAATTCATGGGAGCCAGCCCGTTTCTCGTCGGCAGTTGTATGTAATGTCTGAGTTAGTGAGTATAATTCATGGGAGCCAGCCCGTCTCTCGTCGGCAGTTGTAAGTAAAGTCTTGAGTTAGTGAGTATAATTCATGGGAGCCAGCCCGTTTCTCGTCGGCAGTTGTAAGTAAAGTCTGAGCTAGTGAGTATAATTCATGGGAGCCAGCCCGTTTCTCGTCGGCAGTTGTAAGTAAAGTCTGAGTTAGTGAGTATAATTCATGGGAGCCAGCCCGTTTCTCGTCGGCAGTTGTAAGTAAAGTCTGAGTTAGTGAGTATAATTCATGGGAGCTAGCCCGTTTCTCGTCGGCATTTGTAAGTAAAGTCTTGAGTTAGTGAGTATAATTCATGGGAGCCAGCCCGTTTCTCGTCGGCATTTGTAAGTAAAGTCTGGAGTTAGTGAGTATAATTCATGGGAGCCAGCCCGTTTCTCATCCGCAGTGGTAAGTAAAGTCTGAGTTAGTGAGTATAATTCATGGGAGCCAGCCCGTTTCTCGTCGGCAGTTTAAGTAAAGTCTGAGCTAGTGAGTATAATCCATGGGAGCCAGCCCGTTTCTCATCCGCAGTGGTAAGTAATGTCTGAGCTAGTGAGTATAATTCATGGGAGCCAGCCCGTTTCTCATCCGCAGTGGTAAGTAATGTCTGAGTTAGTGAGTATAATTCATGGGAGCCAGCCCGTTTCTCGTCGACAGTTTAAGTAAAGTCTGAGCTAGTGAGTATAATCCATGGGAGCCAGCCCGTTTCTCATCCGCAGTGGTAAGTAATGTCTGAGTTAGTGAGTATAATTCATGGGAGCCAGCCCGTTTCTCGTCGGCAGTTTAAGTAAAGTCTGAGCTAGTGAGTATAATCCATGGGAGCCAGCCCGTTTCTCATCCGCAGTGGTAAGTAATGTCTGAGCTAGTGAGTATAATTCATGGGAGCCAGCCCGTTTCTCATCCGCAGTGGTAAGTAATGTCTGAGTTAGTGAGTATAATTCATGGGAGCCAGCCCGTTTCTCGTCGACAGTTTAAGTAAAGTCTGAGCTAGTGAGTATAATCCATGGGAGCCAGCCCGTTTCTCATCCGCAGTGGTAAGTAATGTCTGAGCTAGTGAGTATAATTCATGGGAGCCAGCCCGTTTCTCATCCGCAGTGGTAAGTAATGTCTGAGTTAGTGAGTGGACAACTCTTGGGAGCCAGCCCGTTTCTCATCCGCAGTGGTAAGTAAAGTCTGAGTTAGTGAGTATAATTCATGGGAGCCAGCCCGTTTCTCATCCGCAGTGGTAAGTAAAGCCAGTTAGTGAGTGGACAATTCTTGGGAGCCAGCCCGTTTCGCATCTACATAAATTCAAGTTTTATTCACCATTACAATTTAGAACCAGACATGCACTGTAGATGCATGTTAACCGTCACTTACAAACATGATATCACCTTTTTAAATTTCGTATCTTTTTTTTTGTTCCATGTGACAGCTTCTTTGTTATATGACACGATAGTATACATAAGTATACTCATTAATATTCACAAAAGTATAACCTTAGACAGTTATGCTTGAGGCACACACCCCACCCATGATCACATACATACGTTTCATCCCAGGTGTTGTTTGCTTATATTTCTAGCTAAGTGGAAGACCTACGAAGAAGAACTCAACAAGACAGGGATAAAATTGGTCCCAATATACAACGAGCTTATTGATTCGTGTTGGAATAATGGTAGACCGCCTCAGCCGAACACACCCATCACTGTGCTTCCACTGGCATTTGCAGGTCGGTATATTGTTGATAAAGGCACTGGAATTTTGTGTAATCGTTAATTTAAATATCTATAAACACATCTGCGTCTAAATTCTGTTTAGTGGTATCCGAACTAATGTAAATGCTTTTCGTCTATTGTTATATCAGGAAGAAGCTGGCAAGATAAAGTGACGGATATGCGCTCAGCTATGTCAGACAAAGATGCCGACATGATGGTCGTATCCAGTCTGGATCAAACTGCATGCAAGTATTTACTTCTTTGACAAGTACGATAACGACATGCAAGTATCTGTTGTTGTTTTTGTTCATATACACATATAATATACACTGCATGCAAATATTAATTATTGTTTTATTCACACGTATACAAAACTAAAATTCATGCAAATATCTAACCGTGAACACTGCATAGTGTAAAAATGCCCGCATTATATGCGGGAGGCCGTGAGTTCGATCCAAGGCAGTGTCACACCAAAGATTTCATAAAAATGGCACTAGTAGCTCCATTGCTTGACGTTCAGCATATAAATGGTAGTGCTAGAGCTAGAAGTGGTAGACACTGTGTAACTATAATGTGACTGGTGGGGTATCATGTTATGTGTCTTTGGCGTGGTATTCCAGCGTGGCAGCACTATAAAGTTGAGCATCGAGCTCACTGCTTCAAGTACGACGTGATATGACTGAACGATTGTTAAAAGCGGCGCCAAATTCCATGCATACTAATTGTTTGATGAACACACACAAAGAAACATGTATACTACATATCCAATGGCTACGCATATAATGTATACTTTATGTAAATAATTCATGTATCATTTTATTCATATGCACGAAATATATAAAGTATGGTCTCATGTGTTTAGATTAATCAACGGATGAGGACATTTCAGCACCCATGATACAATTTCAATACAGTTTCAATTCAATTTCAATTGTAGCAGTGTTGCTGACATTTCCTTTGTATTTGCACAGGTGGAAAATCGCTGAAGTTAGAGTAGGGCAGACAGATGAAATGGACATGCTACAAAACAAATAGATAATGGTCTCATATCGTTGGTTGATTTAAACAGATCGATGGGCTACCACGATGTTTACATCAACCATACGACGAGACCATACTATATTACTTTAATGATTTACACCATTGCAAATACAAAGGATATTTTAGCGACTATGCTACAAACACAAACATTTTGGAATTTGTGCTTTAAAGGACAAATTACTGTTATTTAAGTGGCCGTATACCATTTTTTGTATAACATTCTGCCGGTGCAATTTATAACATGACACCGGCAACTTGGTTTATCATTTCCTCTTTCTTCAAAAAAATAAATAAAAATTATTAGATAACTCGATATAACGTATTTTAATAAATTACGTACTTGTTATCAAATCACCTGCTAAAACCGGCAACTCTTTATTCAAGGGAAGTAACTGTTCCTACCTAATACGTGATTCAAAATTCGAGTTGGCCCCCTTTGATGTCATTGGGGGCAGACCACCCGCCCGATGGTACGATGGCGATGGCACGATGGTACGATGGCGATCATACCATCGCCATCGTACCATCGAGCATCGACTTTAAACGCGATGGTACGATGGCGATGGTACGATGGTACGATGGCGATGACGCGATGGACCATCGTACCATCGCCATCGTACCATCGTGTCATCGCCATAGTACCATCGTGCCATCGCACCATCGCAGTGGATGTGCGATGTTGCATCGCCCCCTGCTCCATCGTACCATCGCTCATTCGCCTTCCGTTTAGACATGCGCACATCAAAGCAAAACAAAAATGGAGGACACCATGGATGCAAAGATTCGACAATACTTTTCTTCAATCTATCCCTTCATTTAGGCTGCAAAACTTGAATTTCTTTGTAAGAAAACATTGCCAAAAAGTATTGTCGAATCTTTGCATCCATGATGTCCTCCATTTTTGTTTTGCTTTGATGTGCGCATGTCTAAACGGACCATCGTACCGTCGTGCCATTGGGTTTAAAGTCGATGCGCGATGGTACGATGGTACGATGGCGATGGTACAATGGCGATGACGCGATGGACCATCGTATCATCGCCATCGTACCATCGCCATCGTACCATCGCGTCATCGTACCATCGCCATCGTACGATCGTGCCATCGCCATCGTACCATCGTACCAGCGCGCATCGACTTGTAAAGGTCGATAACGGAACACCGTAAGAACCAGTACTGTCTAACTCTCAACATCCTGTACTTTATGAACCCTGGGTACAGCAGTTCACAAAGACAAATGTACCTTATTGAAAGTTCTTGTATTGAAATTGTCAAAATTCTAATTAACTACACAATAAGTCATTGCTGTGACCGCGAAAAACTGCCACATGTCACGCAGTTTGCGAAAAGCATTTCACTGCGTGACACCGCCACACATGGGGGAAGCGGAAACTAGACTAAAAATTAACGTGGTTAAAATAAAGATATAAAAATACGCTGCGAGGCCAACATAAACATATGTAAACATAAAACAAAACAGAAACGATCTCAAATAGAAGAATTGGCTGACGCAATTGTCTCGCCAAAATAAAAAAAAACCCTCAAATAGAGAGCGCAAAAAGAAAAAAATAGAGAACACACATACTCCTCAAATAGAGGAAATAGCTGAAACAAATGTCTCGTCAATATAAAACAAAAACACCTCAAAATAGAGAACGCACAAAGAGAAAGCCTCAAATAGAGACTGTAATAGTATTAATAAGTCTGTGCGTAGCCAACATAAACATATGTAAAAATAAAAAACCCCAGAAACAACCTCAAATAGAGGAATTGGCTGACGCAATTGTCTCGCCAAAATAAAAATGTCTCATATAGAGACCGCAAAGAGAAAAAGCCTCAACTAGAGATTGCCTCAAATAGAGAGCACAAATACTCTTCAGACAGAGGAAATAGCTGACGCTATGTCTCAATATAAAACAAAAACGCCTCAAAATAGAGAACGCAAAATAAGAAAGCCTCAAATACACTGAAATAGTATTACTAAGGCTGACTCCCTCCAATGTTGATTGTCTGGCATAGGTAAACGCCTTCATAATAATTGATGAGCCCACAATCCATACACGAGATCGTGTATCTGTAATACTTAAGGCTCGATTTAACTAGGGCTACAATAGAGCGGCTCGATCGGAACTCTTGAGCTTTAGAGTCTCATCGCCCAAGATGCAACACGTAATAGACAGAGCATGGCCTCATCGAGTTAGTCGATTTTAGCATCAGATTTTATAAACCAACCAACGAGATGAGACCATATTCTGTTTGCTTTGAAGCATGTCCATTTCATCAGTCTGCTCTAACTTCCGATAATTGGTAGTTAGAGTACACCAGTCATTCTGACAGGTGTTATTTAAAACTAAATACAAAATACAAATACAAAGAAAATTGTAGAGATATATTCCAAATATTTATTTTGATATACAGGTATGTTCATATACTACTCAGTGGTTGGCGACCGCGTGTAGCTTCTTTAACAATTTGAAAAAAACAAACAAAAAAGACAACAACACAAACTAATGTGAAGTGAAAAAATCTAGACCTTGTCACAGGATAGTACTATGTGTTTTCAGGAACGTGTATGAAACTCTATTAAACGTTCCTGTTTTCTTTTTAGAAACTATATGATTACATCGATAAGTAAGTAATACTTGTCAGTTAGCCATTGTTTCTTAATTTGCAATACGTTATTTATTCGTGTTTACATCTCCAACTAAATTGGATACCCCAAAAGGTGTTATTGAGGCATTTAATGACACCTCTCGGTATCTGGATGACATATTAAACATTGACAACCCTTTCTTTTCTACTATGGTTAATAATATATACCCTAAAGAACTTCAACTTAACAAAGCTAATATTTCTGATACTAACGTTTCTTTTCTTGATTTACATCTCTCCATTGAAACTGGTGAAATTATTAGCAAAATATATGACAAGAGAGATGATTTTAATTTTTATATTGTTAATTATATCCATGGTGTCCACAGGATGTGGATGTTCCTCGAGCAACTTCTTATGGGGTCTATGTGTCTCAACTTATTCGTTTTTCTAGAGCTTGTACTCGAGTTGAGGACATTAATATTCCTAATCTTTGTATAACTAAAAAGCTACTCCATCAGGGATACCGTTACCTTAAACTTCGTAAAACCTTTACAACATTTCATTATCGTAACCCTGATCTTTTTTCCAAATATAAAAGTAATTTAAGAACTCTTCTGCGACAAGGACTATCACAACTGGACTTCTAAGGTGACGTGATTTACAAACTTCGTAAGATCCTTGGTCATGATCACTTTCATACTATCTTTGTTAAACTAGTTAAAAGGTTTATCAACAGAGGTTATGACCCTATCATTTTGCAGCGCACTGCATGCTTGGTGGTGGACCTCTTTGATTATGCAATGACCGGACAGGCTGTGGATCCTATGATGACGTCTACCTAAAGCCCAAAAGGACGTTTGTTTGTTTGTCTGCAGTCTTGTCTTGCCGTGCCCTCAATGGTTTATTCTCTTGTTTCTCTGGCTTCTGCCAAGTCACTGAGTACCTTTTTTGTGGCTTTCTAGGCTATTGTTTTTTGTATTTATGTATACACGAGCATCTTTGTGTTTTACTTATATTGCCTATTAATGCTGCCTTTTTGGTTAGAGAATAGTTCATGGCGGAGATTTCTTTATTTACACTGTCCCGTTTTATTGGGTTGACAGTAAGGTAAGTGTGAGGTTTGGTGCACCCTAGAACCTGGTTTAAACCTCCAGTGGCCTTTTTTGCCACTGACCGTTTCAAGGAGGTAGCCCTGTTGTCAACCATTTTGTGTTTGTGTTGTCTTATTTGGCCTTTTATTCATCTTTAAATTTGTTCTTTGTTTCTCTGTGTGTTTATGGTTGACTGTCGTCCTTGAATGCTGCTTTTCCTGTTCGATGTTTATATCTATATTGAATAAAGCTCAATTGATGCTGTTATTATACCTTTTTCTGTTTGTCATATTTCAGGGCTATTTAACTTGAGGGCCAGTGATATTGCATATAATCCATTCTTTATATCATATGCCATTGTATCACAGAATACTACCAGGTATGTATATTTATTTATATGATCTGAATATGTTTTTTCCTCTATTGTCACCCTTAGGGTAGTCACAATGCGGACTTATTCTGGAGGACAGCCGGTGACGGATTTGCCATAAACTTTTGTTAAAGGGACAGACGGCAATCTTGTTTTTTGGTAAAAACTCGCGGCGTCTCGTTAGCTAAGAAAATACACTTGAAAAGCCATTAATGCCTCCGCAACAATATGTTTCTTCATATTTATAAAGCCACCTTTACTTGATATATTATTATTTTATTCTCCCACCCCCACCCACCCCAACTGAAGTTATGCTCTTTGTTCTCGGCAATTTGTTAATGTTTGCGTAAAAACTTGCTTGGTTATTGCTTCATCAGTACTGTTTAATTTTAATGTATATGTATACTATTTTCTTTGAAGTTTATACCTACTAGACCACCTTAATAAGATAAGTGCAGCACCGAATGATAGCGAAACGAATGTGACGGTAGCAGAGTATCTTAACACCAACCCAACCACTGGCAGCTGTTCTGGACGAACTGGTGAATGTGTTGAGGTACCTTTATGATCTACGTTCCACCCGCGGTTCTTATTCATTTCTTTAAACTATTATGCCTTAAATAGAATGGAGGCGATCTGGTGATTTGTGCATGTCTCTCCAAATGTTAATAAAACCATTATAACTTTCTTTAATTTCATACAAGAGGTGCATGTGCACTAAATTGGGATTGATGCGCCACTCGGTAAATTTTAGCATTGCCAAAGCTCGTTAGAGGGCGCTCGCTGCAGAAATCTCATGAATATTCAATATGTAAAAATAGCAACCTCACAATGGGCATGATTTATTTCGGCTTCTGAATAGTAAAAACGAGTACCAACCAATTTAAAATAGATTTTTAAGGTATTTCCCATTTCGGAATGAATTGAATTGAATTGAATGTTGTTTGACGGCTCATCAACACAGTATTGGAATGAGGCAAATGAGCTAAAAATTAACGAAGATCAAGGTTAGAAAAGTTTCTTCGAAATTTTCACTAACGGTGTTTTTCCTGAAATGAGCGATTTCGTTAGTGGTATAATATGACTGTTTAATTTATTATCAAATCAAGACCGATAATCCAAGATGGCGGCGCCCGTCCTATAACCTGTTGGTTTAATCATTGTTTGTTTTGATAAAGTATTTAATCCATATGGATATATTTGTTATGTGATTGAAGCACATTTTTCTTCAATTATATACTACTCCAAAAGTTGACGAAGCACCGCGATTTCACTTTGATATTTTACGGTGGCTGGTTTTACCAACAGCATAAAACTCGATTTGTTTTACGATTAATGTAAGTGAAATTCATTATTTTATTGTCAAAAAAAATGATTAGAAAACAATTTTATTTTTTATTTTTTGCATGTCACCTTACAAAATACAGTTTCACGCGGTATTTGGGGTGAAAGATGAAAGGTCTGATGCTTAACATATATACAAGTATATACAACAGTGGTAGCAAATGTGAATAACTTTGTTAGTCATACTATTATATTAGTATTTCGAAATGATAGATACTCAAGGGTGACAGTTCGTTAAAAATACTCAGTTTTGCTAAGCAATACTTCAGAAATAATTATAATTTAGAAATTTAAAACAGCAAACTATGTGTTAATAAACAAGATTAGATCTTGCAATGGCATTCAAATCGCCCCCGTCTCTTTAATAGTATTCAACATTGTTTCTTTATCTTTCAATACCAAACTGAATGGTGGTGAAATTTCACCTCAGAAAAGATGGGCTGGCATATTGAAATATTGGCGTATCTCGCCACAATATCAGCATACATTTTCTCCAGGGCATCTCTTTAATAAATTCCACTTTTAAGCATGGTTAATGTGTTATCCACTTGTGCTAAATGTCACCCCGTCATTTGTGTAACCCACGTGCTAGTACATGATTGGCAATTAAATATTTAATTGTTATGTATAATATGAAGAAAAAATAAGAAGAAGTTTTATTTGCCTCGTCATAGGTCTATGGAGGTTCGAGGCCATCCCCCATAAACCTTACAAATGTGCATATAACAATATTGCAATACGTCTAAGAAGACCCTTGAGCAAATCAATGAAATACATAAGCATTAAACGCTTTTTCGTTTCTCGATCATAATATCTTTTACCATGACATTATGTACATTTTCAATTAAATCGTTTAACAAGTTTTAAGCTATTTGAACAATGTTTTGTTTATCTTTTTAAATTAGTTTAGAGTGAACAATTGTTGCCTGTTTTTCTTGTGATCTTCATTCACTGCATACACGCTTCTAGAAATAATTTTAATTTGTTTTCAGGTGAAACTGTATAATCCAAATGCCGTTCTTGCTGATATAGGCAATGCTGCAAAAAAAGCCAGTAAGATATGGCTGTCATTCTCTTCAAACTACGCTATATATTCCACAGTGGGCAACCAGGTAAGCCTTAGTGAGGCCGTCATGTACGAGACAAATAAAGGCTGTTCTCATGCCCAAATACTCAAACATTATCGGGAGCACTACGCCATAACCTATGTGGAGAATACTTTTATAAAGCTCGAAATCTGGTGTTTTTAGGATGGAATATTTTCGAAATGTCGTCGATTTTTAAATCTAAATTTGCTTTATTTAATCAGATATGTCAGTTAAATGTTTTGGGTACTTTGGGTGTCTTGAAATGTACGCACACCACAAAACACACACTTTTAAAAATAAGTATTCATTTGTGAACGTTGAGTGAACGATTCTCGTATTTTAAAAACAATATGAATTCATTAGTAATAGTTGAGTGAACGATCCTAGTATTTAAAAAAATAAGTATTCATTAGTGAACGTTGAGTTAACGATCGTAGTATTTTAAAAACAAGTATTCATTAGTGAACGTTGAGTGAACGATCCTTGTATTTTAAAAATAAGTATTCATTAGTGAACGTTGAGTGAACGATCATAGTCTTTTAAAAATAGTATTCGTTGGTGAAATTTGAGAGTAAAATAATGTGTGGAATTATGAGTAAGTGTTTTAAAAAAAATCAAGGTTTGAAAATAAAAATACATTTTATAATAGTTTCTGTTTCTACATGTTTCTAAAAAGCCTGAACAAATATTTAGTATGATAGTATGATCTAGCCATGACTATAAGTATAATTATCACTACACATAGGACAAAATCTTTCAAGAGAACACTCCTATAGCCACGACAAAAACAAAGAAAAATCCGACAGAGGTTGAAGGAATGAAAAAATCACATGTAAGTAAATCTGCTTTTTTCATTCAGTTTGAATGGAAATTTTACATTAAGTACAGGTGGTTTTATATGATTTAATGAAATGCCACATGTCAGTTCACGTTCATTTGTTATAATTGAATTGTATGCGTCGATCCCTGAGTAAAGTAGATAGCGAATGCATGTCAACGCACGTCAGGTATAATTTTTCGGTGAGGGTTCTGTATGGAACGCCAAATTAACAGAAACTGAAATAATTGCACATCTCTTCAAACAGTTGAACCTCCCTTCAGATCATATGTACAGCAGTACATATATTTCACCACTTTTATTTCACTGCTAAAGTCCATTAGTTCGTTGTTAATTATAAACTAAATTGATGTATTTACAGTTCGAAAGTTTAACAATTATAATAATGTTTCAGATTAGAGACGCTGTAGCTCTTATATCATTCATGGCTATGCTGGAAAAAGAAGTAAGTTGACGATATTTCAGTACGAAATAAATACAACATTTTTGTACGTGGGATGCCCCATAAATTCCTTACATATAGTCGCAGTGTATTTTGATTATCAGTCAAAATGTTTAAATCCTACAGTTATTATATATACTAACTAGACGGGCGCTATGTAACCCGGAGTTATTATATACACTGACCTAAATTGGCGCTATGTAACCCGAAATTATTTTATACACTAACTAAACTGGCGCTATGTAACCTGGAGTTTTTATATACACTAACTAAACTGGCGCTATGTAACCCAAAGTTATTATATACATTAACTAAACTGGCGCTAAGTAACCCGCAATTATTATATACACTAACTAAACTGGCGCTATGAAACCTGCAGTTATTATATACACTAACTAAACTGGCGCTATGTAACCCGCAATTAATATATATACTAACTAAACTGGTGCTATGTAACCCGGGGTATTTATATACACTAACTAAACTGGCGCTATGAAATCCGCAGTTATTATATACACTAACTAAACTGGCGCTATGTATCCCGCAATTATATATACAAACTAAACTGGCGCTATGTAACCCGCAATTATTATATACACCAACTAAACTGGCGCTATGTAACGCAGTTTTTATATACACTTACTAAACTGACGCTATGAAACCCGGAGTTATTATATACACTAACTAAACTGGCGCTATGAAACCCGGAGTTATTATGTACACTAACTAAACTGGCATCATGTAACCCGCAATTAATATATATACTAACTAAACTGGTGCTGTGCAACCCGGAGTTATTATATAAACTAATTAAACTGGCGCTATGTAACCTGGAGTTTTTATATACACTAACTAAACTGGCGCTATATAACCCAAAGTTATTATATATACTAACTAAACTGGTGCTATGTAACCCGGTTTTTTATATACACTAACTAAACTGGGCTATGAAACCCGCAGTTAATATATATACACTAACTAAACTGGCGCTATGTAACCCACAATTATATACACTAACTAAACTGGCGCTATGTAACCCGCAATTATTATATACACTAACTAAACTGGCGTAAACTGGCCCTATGAAACCTGCAATTATTATATACACCAACTAAACTGGCGATATGTAACGCATAGTTTTTATATACACTTACTGAACTGGCGCTATGAAACCCGCAGTTATTATATACACTAACTAAACTGGCGCTATGAAACCCGGAGTTATTATATACACTAACTAAACTGGCATCATGTAACCCGGAATGATTATATACACTTACTAAACTGGCGCTGTGCAACCCGCAGTTATTATATAAACTAATTAAATTGGCGCTGTGCAACCCGGAGTTATTTTATACACTGACTAAACTGGCACTGTGTAACCCGGAGTTATTATATACACTTACTAAACTTGCGCTATGCAACCCGCAATTATTATATACACTAACTAAACTGACGCTATGTAACCCGGAGTTTTTATATACACTAACTAAACTGGCGCTATTTAACCTGGAGTTGTTATATACACTAACTAAACTGGTGCTATGTAACCAAAAGTTATTATATACACTAACTAAACTGGCGCTATGTAACCCGCAATTATTATATACACTTACTAAACTGGCGCTATGAAACCTGCAGTTATTATATACACTTATTAAACTGGCGCTATGTAACCTGCAATTATTATATACTAACTAAACTGGTGCTATGTAACCCGGAGTTTTTATATACACTAACTAAACTGGCGCTTTGAAACCCGCAGTTATTATATACACTGACTAAACTGGCGCTATGTAACCCGCAATTATATACACTAACTAAACTGGCGCTATGTAACCCGCAATCATTATATACACTAACTGAACTGGCGTAAACTGGCGCTATGTAACTCGGAGTTATTATATACACTAACTAAACTGGCGTAAACTGGCGCTATGAAACCATACACTAACTAAAGTGGCGCTATGTAGCAACGTTTTTATATACACTTACTAAACTGGAGCTATGAAACCCGCAGTTATTATATACACTAACTAAACTGGCGCTATGAAACCCGGAGTTATTATATACACTAACTAAACTGGCATCAAGTAACCCAGAGTGATTATATACTCTAACTAACTGGCGCTGTGCAACCCGGAGTTATTATATAAACTAATTAAACTGGCGCTGCGCAACCCGGAGTTATTTTATACACTGACTAAACTGGCACTGTGTAACCCGGAGTTATTATATACACTTACTAAACTGGCGCTAAGAAACCCGGAGTTTATATATACACTGACTAAACTGGCGGTATGTAACCCGGAGTTTTTATGTACACTAACTAAATTGGTGTCATGTAGCCCGGAGTTATTATATACACTGACTAAACTGGCGCTATGAAATCCGGAGTTTTTATATACACTAACTAATTCTGCGTCATGTAATCCGGAGTTATTATATACACTAACTAAACTGGCGCTATATAACCCGGAGTCTGTATATACACTAACTATTTGCGTCATATTACCCTGAGTTATTATATACACTGGCGTCATGTAACCCAGAGTTGTTCTTGTCAGTTGTACTGGCGTCATGTAACCCAGAGTTGTTCTTGTCAGTTGTTATTGACATTGTTGGATTATGCACCAGAACAGAGCATTTAACGTTAGTCGAGTGATAGACATTTAACAATGACACATTAAAAGTAATGTATCTAATTTCCAATCAAATATTCTCCTGCTCAAATGTTCTGTCGGGCTTGCGATTCTTTGTATCACAGTTTTATTGTTGTCAGTGTACTATGTTTTTCATTAAGGTGAAGGAGGGCAAAAAGTGGACAGAAGTGACTGCGGCAGATGAACTTAACTCGTACAGAGCGTGAGTGAAACACCCAGTATGATCACAGACATATTAATAAACAGATAGGAATGAAGTAACCAAAATATCACGTGGCACCTTAACTTTTCCTTCTATCTCCTCTCTCAATTGTTTACTGATTTTGATGAGAATACATTCAAAAGACTCATAGTGAAAAGCAAAATGGGATTTTAATAATTTATGTTTATTTCAAAATAAGAAATTTCATTAAAAGATGTTTAAAGTAAACAATGTCATCATTTTTCGCTTTTCTCTCAAAAATCAAAGTTTTGACATAGTCAAAGTTTCCGTCAAACTCATTTTTTTCTCTAAATATAATAGAAAGCAAATTACTATCATTGGAAAGAAAATTGAATTTGTGATGGGATTTGGCATGAATAAAACTTGTATCTATAAAACTCTTCATGATGTGTGTGTTTAAATTTGGGAAATATTTTGTGAAATTTTCGCGCTATCCCAACGTGCAATTTAGATAATTTTCATAGTGTCCAATCTATTTGTTATTAGGTCTGTGGTATGATCAACACAGCGTTAATTGTACTCATTAAATTTAAACTAGTTTCAGTGTCTTCATTATTTTAAACATATTTTCATTCACGTTAATTCATATTTGTCTTATGTAAAACTTGCTCTAAAGTGTGGTGCTTTAATTTGCATTTAAATTAACACCCACGATTTCAAAATAGGTAAGAAAACAATACTGTTACAGATTATAAAGAATAATCCCTGCCGACCGAAGATTTAAGCCTTAATTATGACATTGACCCTTGTTGAGAAACATTTTTGTACCTTGTTTAGTTAAATTCCAAAGTTACAGAGCGGACAAGCAAATTGCGTACAGCCCAAAAAACATTACCGTGCGTAGTGACAAAATCACACCTGAACAAGGTTTTAATTACATTAACTTGAGTGGCAGAGCAGACATGAAAATTCTCTATATGGAATTTGAATCAAAACTAGTATTTTTAAAGATACATAAATAATCGTTTACAGTTTCAATATTTATTACAAAATTACAGGGTGGACTCAGACATGAAGTGAACATCGTTTATATATGTATAACATACTTTGACCTGTATTGGATTCCGCGTGTTTTATTTTATTTTACCATTTGCAACGAGAGGTTAACGACGTTGCGTTGTAAACTTTCTTGCCTTTCACCGCTGCGGGTTCGAATCCCACTGGCAGCTCAACTTGTCTTACGGATGGCGGGAGGTAAACAGTACTAATTTAAACATATTTTATTGCCAATATTTTACAGACAGAATAATATCCACATATATGCAATAGAAATATTATAGTGACAAATGGGTCGGGTAGCAAGTTCTACCAACATTAGTTTAAAGCCTTCCCAGTTAACATCTTGCAATTGCAAATGTGTATGGCTGAGTAAACAGTAAACAGTACTGGTTCTACCTAGGAAAATGGGTGGTCTGCCTCGACTACAAAACAATAAAATCAATCGTCATATATGGCCTAAAATGTGCTAAAATGACGTAAAACACCATTCAAACAAACACACCATTTGCAAACTGTTTAATATGCAGGCAATATGACGAACATTCGATAATATGTTGAGACTTATCCGCCTTAAAGCTGTTACTTCCCAATCAATTAATAAACTCCCGCGATAGTATAGTACTTATCAGTGACACGCTTATTCATCTATACGGGAAAACGTGAAGCGATGCAAAGCGTGGTTATAAGACATTATTTACATATAGCAGTGACGAACATTTAGTTTGCGCGATATGGTTATATACATGTAGTCTGTAAGTTATTCGAATTAAACTTGAGAAAACGAATAACTGAACAGTGGCAACAGTCAAAAGAAAGACAAATCCTGAGCTCATCTACTTGTAATGCAACTGTAGTACTTTTAATGTGCATATTTGTACTAAATTTATATTTTTGTTTTTAAATTTTAATTGATAGGGAACAGATGTTCAACAGAGGTTTGAGCTTTGCCGCGATATCTGGGTTTGGCTCGAATGGAGCGATAATACACTATAGACCAACACCAGTAACAGATCAAACAATAACAACACATGGCGTGTATCTGCTCGACTCGGGTGGCCAATACTTGTAAGTCGCAAGGGCAAGGAAATAGTCTGCTGTATGCATGTACTCCACTTGTACTGTCCCGTTTATTGGGATGACAATAGGGTAAGAGTGAGGTTTGGTTAAGCATAGAACCTTGTTTACACCCCCGTCCCCCCCCCCCCCCCCCCACCCTCCCCCACCACCACTCCAAGCGAGCGGCCTATTTTGCAACTGACCGTTTTAAGGCGGTAGCCCTATTGTGTCAACCCTTGTGTGTTTGTGATGTCTTATCTTGCCCTTTATTCATCTTTACATACAGTTGTTTTTTGTATCTTTGTCTGTTTGTGGTTGACTGTCATCATTGAATGCTACTTTTCCTGTTCGATTTATATATATACTTTGACTCGTGTGGTCATTACTTGTAAGCCGCACGGGCAAAGAAATAGTCTGCTGTTTGCATGTACTCGATTTGACTCAGTTGCCCAATACTTGTAAGTCACACGGGCAAGGAAATGTCGGATGTTTGTATGTATTCGACTTGACTTGGGTGGCCAATACTTGTAAGTCGCACGGGCAAGGAAATAATCTGCTGTATGCATGTACTCGATTTGACTCAGGTGCGCATTACTTGAAAGTCGCATTGGCAAGAAAATATTCTGCTGTATGTATGTACTCTATTTGACTCAGGTGCGCAATTCTTGTAAGTCGCATGGTCAAGGAAATAGTCTACAGTATGCATGTACTCGATACTATCGCGTGGACTTGCGGCTCTATTCTATATTGCGGTATCTTACCGGACGTCCTGATTATATGTATATGTTAACATCTTTAATATATTTTAAAATGATGATGTAAAGTCTGATACCGTGCATGTTAATCTATGTGTAATATGCCAACACTCTTGTTAACTGGTGTTATGCATTAATGACACTACATTTGTTATTAATATTAAACTAATAATGTGTTAATATGCAGCATTCAAACAACCCAGGAGTTAGTTTTAATTGTATATCTGAGGTCGACCCGACTTGGTTGCCATGACACAGGATCCATTAACCTTTTTAGAAGTCCGACGATTTCAGGAAAGTGTTTTGACAATTAATGTTTAGGCTGTTTTGGAAACGGAAAAAAGTGACATTGGGGTGTTCGGATTTATATATCCAAGGTGAGAATTAATACCATAATTATGTTTGTTAGTACTTCTCGTTGTGGTCGCCACACCCCTGATTCGGATCCTGGTCACGGCACCAAATCACAAGCAACGTAACCCATTTTGGCATACATCATTGGTACATTTGATAAGGTCTGGACTTCGCGTTGTGATTTCCATATTTTATTGATATATATAAAACAGTCCTAACAAATACACGTTCATAATACACTATGCATATCCTGGCCACGGCACCAAAATATTTTATGTGACAATACTATACGTCTCATGGACGTTAATAAATAACGAATCAATGACGTCAGTTTTTACACTTTAATAACCTACTGAATATCTCAGGATCTCGGAAATGTGTAACTAATACCTGTATGTGAAAGTTAATGCTTTATGAATACGGGCCCAGAGTTTTAAATGTGCGTTTCAGCTGCTTTATAACGTGCTATATATCATACGTCGAATACACCAAACGTTACACATGTTATTGTGCAGTATTTTATTGAAGCAGTGTTTTACTGAAGATGCAAACTATACATGTTTAATTGAAATGTAGTTACACATTTTTAACTTTTGAATAATCTTAAAGTTAGGATAATTGAACTGCCAATTTTTTTTTTATTTAAGTTTGTTTAGAACTTTCACTATCTCTAATAAGCATTGTTGTTATGCCCATTAATTGTTTGTTTGTGTAAATGGATATTAGAAATTAAGCTATAACCATTTTACATGCTTGTAGGGACGGTACTACAGACGTCACCAGAACATTCCATTTCGGCACTCCTACTCAATATCAAAAGGTAATTACATTTTTAATATAAATGCATGTTTGTAACATATACTTGTTCAACCTAATGTATAGTTTTTGTTTTCGCCGCGGCCATGTTACTAGTCATTGCTGATGTCATATATACATCAGTAGGGTATTAATGCCTGTACATGGGCTATCCAAAAGAACGCTTGGACTCTCTGAAGTTTGTTTGTATCATATTCCTTTCAATTTAATTAAACGGCGATTGTTGGACTCTTATATCCAAAGTTGGTACACAAATATTTGTATTATACCTCACATAACACACCCATGCTAAATCTCCATAGACAACAATGCTTAATTTCTCATTATCTGACGCAAGGGTGATAGTACAGGGTGATAGTAAATCACATGGTGATAGTAAACAAATTATCACATGCGCAGCTTTGATGCGCGTTGGTATGTGTACTCTTTTGGTGACGTTATCGGCTCAGTATGTTGAAATTGCTATTTTTAACTCATCATAACTTTAAAAGTACTTTACCGATTTAAATAAACTACCAATCATTTTCGTAGTTACGTTATTTCCAATCCAAAATCCGACGATATAACTTTCATAGCAAGATTTTTGAAAAAACTCGTTTTCGAAAACAACACAACATCCGGCAAAGTAAAATCTGTAATGAAAATGAATTCAATTTTGGGCCTAGGAGGTTTAGGGATAATACACTAAATATCTTATTATCGCCTCGAGCGATAATCATATCCCCCGGGTAAACATTCTTACTATCACACTCACACGAATGTGATTTTTATATAATAACTCGGTTAGCGGCTTCTTCCAGGAATGTGCACACGTTTAGTTTTACAGCCTTCCCTAAACATAATTACGGAAAATACATTCCGAATTGTACTAAGTAAGTTCAGATTTCCTTCGCATACATTCGCTATTTAATATGCATTACGTGGTCCCACCTTAATTCCATTAAGCGATGGGAAAGCTTATATTAGCTGAATTCATAACAGATATTTCGACAATAAAACATGTTTAAAAACAGTTTTTACCGAGAAAAAAATGCGATCACCTGTTTAGAATTACCTTATGTTTTAATTACTATATGCACACTTTTTAAGCCGAAATTAAGGTTTTATTTCATACCCTAGCCAACCCTGTTTTCGCTTCTTGGAGAAGGGGTTGGATGGTGGTATGAAAGTTAATACTCGGCCCACGTAATGGGGAGATTCCAAAATATATCAAGGGATGAGAGGAAATGCGAATATTGTAATAATACTTTTATTGAAATCGAAGTGCTTTCTTCTTGTTTGTGTGATTCAGAGAGAGCTGAGATCGAAGTATTTCAAACCATACTACCAGACGCCGACGCTAATGAGTGGCGTCCATCTCGAAAAAACAATAATTAATGTTTTGAAATTCATCTACTTTGCTTTTGAATAAAGAGTCATGTTTAATACAAAATTAGTTATATATTTCGAAAATGTCTAAATTTCACTTGTTGTTAAGTATATTTGCTTCTCGATATATTGCTGATATTGTCGCTTGCTAAATTGTGTTTCGTGTAGTCTATAAACATTGTATGTTATGTTTTATGCTGAATAATATAATTGTATTTTTAGGATTGCTACACACGAGTCTTGATGGGACACATAGATCTCTTCCAAGCCGTCTTTCCAAAAGGATTATATGGTTTGTCTTTGATAATTTAGCCCATATGCGTTTAAGTTACTTTCTCAGGCAACGAGTTTTTATTTTGTTTAACATAACTTTCGACAAAGCTTTCAATCAAATCTGGTGAAAATCAGAAGCCTTTTTCTAATGTTATTATGTAAACAAACTGAAATTCCCTTGTTTTGACATAATTGACGGCACTAACTCTATAACTCCGCATGAGCCAATTTCGCTCATCATTGTCAAATATATCCGAGATTTTATTGGAACAAACCCTCAAATAAAACTTGGTGAAAATCAGAAGCCATTTATTGAACGTTCCATGTCAGCAAACCGAAATTCCCTAATTTTCAAAATAATTATTAGGAATATTAGGACTTTGTAAAGATCGGATGCAAAATGAAGTTGCTAGAGTTTACACACAAGGCAAACTGTAGTTTTTCGTTAAATCAAGGGCCATAACTTGATGGTTTCCGAACTCATCCGAACTATCATTTAATTTAAGCCTCTACTAAGCTTGCAAAATGAAGGTGTTGACGAGGCAAAATATAGTGTTATTTTCATAAATCAAGAGCAATAACTATGATTTTTTTCTCCGTTAAAAGGTGTTTTTAAACGTCGTCAACATTGTATTAATATTAAGACTCTTACGCCTTGGTAATGATCGGATGCATAATGAAGGTGGCAGAGTGATGACAAGGCAAAATATAGCATTTTTGGTTAAGTCAAGGGCCATAACATCTGATATGGGTATTGTTCAAACTCGCCCGAGTTTTCATTTATACTATCCTGATCAGGTTTTGAGATCGGATCGGGTGCAAAAATGAAATCGCTAGAGTGATGACAATAAAAAGTCACCGAACGACGAACGGACCACGGGAGAAAGGACGGGCGACGAACACAGACACCATGGCTAAAATAGTTCTAGACTTCATATGTATGCACGACATTGAAGAAAGTAGTTGGTATCTCACTGATTTAACCAGGATAAATTTTGGCGTAACGCTATGATGTATTCAATATTTTCAGGTCGTGAAATCGACGCCTTTGCACGCAAACCTTTATGGGATGTCGGTCTGGTATACAGGCATGGGACCGGCCACGGAATAGGGATGTTTCTTAGCGTTCATGAGGGTAGGTTCTGAAAATTTATATCAATATATAAATCTTTAAAACATGTTTACGGATCTTAGAATCCCCATATTGTTTTGGTGCTGTTTTCCATGTTATATACACACTCTACAAAGTACAATTATAAAGAGTTATCACCGGCTTCATCTTAATCGATGGATTTAACTCGGTAAAAGAAATCCTGCAGAACATTGTTTTCAGAGGTGGATGAGGGCGGAGTACTGTATTTCTATCCGTATTCTTTTAGTGATTCAGTAGGAATGATAACAGCACTCGTTTGATACACAACAAATAATGTTTTCACTGAAGTTTTGATCAACACATAACTATAAATTCAACCTATGTTTAGTTTTAGACTGTTATTTAGATACTTATATTATCTATACAAACAGAGTATAGTTGCTTCTGATTTTAATTATTAGCGCACGACATTTTCAAATCAGTAAACCAATGAAAACTACCGTACAAAACGTACGATTAAAATAAAACCTTATATTTTCATTGTTTATATATTGTGAAATATAAAATTAAACATATTACCACTCAAAATGACGTGATGCAACTATTAACGTTGTTTACGTTGTTGACGTTATTGACCTCATTGTTTTGGCGCATTATTTTTCCGCATACATTTCCAGGTTGTAATAAACAGAATGTGTGGTGGTTTGTCGTGAATGGATTTATTTTCATCTCGAAGTGAGAAAACTCAAATATTTTCACTCGTGCTAAAGCATTCGTGAAAATATAAGTTTTCTCACTTTTCGATAAAATAAATCCGATATTCACTAAAAACAAACAAATATCCTCTATGTACTTAATTAAAATAAACACTTGATATATTCGACATTAATTTTCTTTTTAAATAAAATTGTTATCATTATTATTTTAAAAATGGCATTGTTTTAATACATACAACTTTATAGAACACAGCAGTGCCGTATCTATGTTATTCGCCTATTTCTCTGAACCATACACTTCTGACCTATATTAGTTTGGCATTTATTCCAGGACCAGGTCGAATATCCCTTTCTCACAGATCCTTTGAAAAGGATAACATTCTGGACGAAAACCAGTTCTTTTCTGATGGTAATATTTATGGTCGCGTGGTCATATGAGGGATGGTGTTTTTATGCTGTGTTTTATAAGGACGGTTATATGTTATTTATGACACAATAATGGTTTTACATGTACATATTTAAATATCACTGGACTGAATTAACTTGTCATAGATTACTTCTTACACAATCCACAAACCATGTTTACCGTGACAGTTTCGACGATGTGGGTTTTATAATCTATGAACAGTGCTTGTCAATATTGTAATGCACTTGTATCTTAATACAGGGTTCTTCTGCTAATTCGAAGTTTCTTTCTATTAAAATCAGGTAGATATAATTAAAAGTTATATTTCGGTTTGAACAATAAAGTAATATTTATACGTGGGCATGTAAAACCATTATATTGTTGTTATGTAAGGTGTGTGTGCATGCGTATTGTCGTTGCTTGTTGGATACAGGTGCTAGTATATCGTTATTAGCTCGACTATTCTAAGAATAAGAGAGCTTATGTAATCACCC